>SJYC01112863.1:0-28250 GCA_006408675.1 Madoqua kirkii
CCAGAGTCCCACCCCTTAAGGTCACCACAGAGTACTGATTTGAGCTGCCTAAGCTGTATAGCAGCTTCCCATTAGCTATCTATTTTACACACACATGGTAATTTCACTACCACTCTGTCAGTGAAAGCTATACTATTAGGTATATACAATTAAGACAGTTATAGTTTCTTTATGGATTGATCTTTTCATTATGAAATATTCCTCTTTATTGTTAGAGATGCTTTATGACATTCTAGAATCAAGGAAACTATCTAGCTCTTCACGTGAGGCTTTGATCTCTTTGGCAGCAGTTCAAGGACTTGGTGGTAACTCCCAACACTTATGTCACTCTCAAAGTGTTCTCAAGGTCCTTTCCTACTGACTTTTCTACAGCACTTTTCCAGACCTTCCCATTATTAGAAACTATGGATAGGATCTCTGCATAAAATATTTTATACTCAGAACCATCATATTTTCTCCCCTATTTCCTTTTCCTTTTATACGCCAATATTTCCTTTTAAAGCAGTGAAGAGAAACTATTAAAATCTAGAAGTAATTTTCCTTTGAGTTCACAGTCTTGTGATGATGTCACAATATATATTAATGCTATCTCTGCTTCCATTTCTCTCTGACACCTGAGAGCCTTTGGCTGGGAGGATTTCTTATTAATAAATAATTCAGTAATTCTGTCATCATGACCAACACATTTAGTTCTCACTTTAACATTAGGTGGGACTTGATTGAGGCTTCAAACAATTACCAGCACCTTCTTGTGGCAATAACAGATGACTTTTCAAATATATATATATATATACACACACACACATATATATGTAGTAGCAAAGACTCAGAAAAATATGAATTATAAGATTCAAACTATAAAGTTTTCTTATGAATGGAAAATAAAAAATTTCCATCTAAAAGTGTTTTATAGTGTGATCCTAATGAATCAACTAATTGATTCAAGAAGTCTTTGAATTAGTATGGAACCAGGAGAGTTCCAGCCAAACAAGGGCAACTAAAATTTTTAATCTGATCTTACCCTGCTTATAATATCTGGTTATTAATTTGTGACTTAGTGATAGGAAATGGTATGATTCTTTATTCTATGCAGTGATATGATTTTCTCCATATCTGTAACTTTCCTTTACCCATCCATGACATTAGCTATCTGCTCAAGGCTACCCAATTCCCATTCCTTCTTCATCCCCCACTACAAACTAGGAAGTTATCTTCAACTGACTTAGCTATTTTTCTCTGTGCTCATAAACCTGTACTTTCTTCCACATGACTGATTCACTCATACTTTAATCTGGAAAAAAGAACTTTCCTTTATTACATGCATGAGCAATTTACACTCACTTTCTAATTATTACAGGAGACTAATGTTTCCATCTCAGAAATAACTACTGATGCAAACATTTCTATATTTGTTTTCTTTCGAGCTCACAATCTTCCCAGGCTATGGTAACTGCTTCTGATTTGGTCACCTTGCTCTCTTCCCTTCTCTTTTCCACTTACCTTGTCAAGGAGCCAGAGTAATTTTCCTAAATAAACCTGTTCAAATCACTTTTTGCTTAAAGTCGTTCACTGACTCTTGGCTGTTGAAAATTTCTGTCAAGGACAACTTCTTCGTAATCTGGGTCTTTCTTACAATTCCAGCCCTTTGACTAACTTATCACCTCTCCTACCATCTACTTTTTGCAGCCGTCTATTTATATTCCTGTCCTCTTTATAGGGAGGAAATGCCCAGGCACGAGGTAAGCCCTCAGTGCAGATGGAATGCAGGAATGCAAGATGCCTGAGAGGAAAGGTCAATTTTCATTTGAAGGACTCCCACAAAATTACGTCTGCCAGTGTTCCAACCTAAACCACCATCCATCGTTTCTTTGTTTTCATCCTGTGGTAGTCCATGGGAAAAAAAAAAAAGGTAACCTCTTTCTGTTTTGAGCCATGCATATTCTGTGGAGCTACTTAATAACCTATAACTGTAGCTATGGACTGGAGAGGAAAGAACATGGACTCAGGAGTCAGGGCTCGTGGTTTTAGTCCTATGAATTTAAGAAAATCACCTAAAGTCCCAGCGACTCATTTTCTCCTAGGTCTTTCTTGGGCCTTTCCAGCGTTAGAATGCTATGGATTCAGGCTGAGCCTCACATCACCCATGTTTGTATTAGGTTCATTCTGTTTTTCCGGGCTCTGATTGGCTTCTTCCCTTTCCTGATCTTGCCTCATTTCACTTTTGTCATTTTAAACTCTGGGAGCACTAACCTAAAAGGGCCCCCTATTTCGGACTGGCCTCTTGTTTCCATACCAATTCAAGGTTTTCTAATAGCTGTCATTTCTGCAGAGCAAATGGTTGTGTAAAACAATGCGTCTTTGCTTTGTCTCTATAGATATGCATACTGATCCTAATGAAAACTGTGATGAGCAATTGTGTGTCTAACTTCCCCAGGCTCAGAGCTGCGTTGCTCAGAGGTTCAGTGTTATTAGCTCATTTGTCTGACATCATAGGATGTAAAGTTATTGCACAAAGTTACATTTCCAGTACTTAGCCCAGATGTTGAACTGCCTGATGGATTAAAGTTCTTGGGCCCTAAATTTCAGATCAAGTTGGTTATCTGGGGTATATATTTTTCAAAAACCGAATCATTAACTCACAAATGAAAGAGGAGGTCTTGATTAAGTCAAAACTGAACTGAAGAGTCTTATCTTTAATGTAAGTAACAGACTCTCTGGCTGGCCCTGGAGTGAGAACAGGAACGGGATCCGCGTTGACAACATATGCCATGGCCAGTGTCTGAGGTTCCCATCGTTCTGTGTGGCGTCCTGTTCAGTTCAGCAAATTCCAGAGGATTTTGCACCCCATTGACTGTACTAGTGACGAGATCTGATGTCTGTCAGCAGACAGGGAAGTCACAGCCTGTTGCAAGCATGTGTTGGACTCACTCTTCTGGTTTTTGTAGAGTGTATTGGCTGGTTTGCTTCAGTGATCACTTTACAGTCTGCTCCACGCTGAGTCTGGAAAGGAAAAAAAAAACAGCAAAACTGTTTCCTTGTGCTTCAGTGTGTCCTCAAGGATACTTGAGAGAAGTGGTCCCTCCTCTTATAGAAGGACCCTTGGAGACTACCAAACCATACCTTCTCATTTCATAGGGAAGGAATTAAAGGGCTGGAGGGATTAAGTGACATGCTTAAGGTCATATATCAAATTAGGGAATGCTTTAGGTATATGAATTCAGTTTCTCCTAACTTAAAAGTTCAGGGTTTTCCACTTGTCTGTGCTTATTTTCCAATTAAGGTTAGAGCTGTATTTAATTCATACATATGATTAAACGATCTCTACAAACAGCCTTTATTTTTCCCATGAGTGGATGGTAGCTGGTAAAAGATAGAACATTTCTCTGGAGGTTATATGTTCTTTATTACATATGGGGGAAGGGTTCAAGGGTTCACCATCTTATATTTTGGGATTTCCTCCAAAATATAAAAAAGTGTTTGCGAGGTGACTCACATTCAACAGATGTCCAGCACAGAAGTCTTTCTCAAATTTGGCTAGGAGTCAGAATCTGCGATTATGTATTTATTCATCTGCTATGTTTTTATTTACTTATATTTTCATATAGATTCTCAAGAGTCATGAGGGAACAGCAGAATGATAGCCTCTGTTGTTAGGGAATCTTGAATCTGTACCAGATCAAGGAATCTGTACTGGTTTAGTGTTCTGAGGTGATTCTGACTTGCATTAGGTTTTTGGAGTCACAGCCTTTGTGGAAGGAGGACTCAGCTGTTTGTGGTTTTCTGCCTTAGCATAAGCCTCTGTAACACCATGCAGCAACTGGAAATGTTTAAGTCATGTAACACCTTTCAATAAAGTTTGGAAAGTTTGCTCCACATTGACAAGTCCATACATTTAGACAATAATGCCTTCCTGGTCTTTTCATAAGATATTATTTTCTCCATAATATGCAGCTAAATAGCCATCAGGAATGGACATGTGTATGTTTGGACAGAATTATGCCTGAGAAGTATAGAGTATCTCTTTTTCTCTATGGGTCTCCTTGCCCTAATCTGAGGGGCAGTGACATCACTTGGAACAGTTGTAACATTTTTAAATGGGTGTGTAGAAGGTGATTTCAAACTTTGAATAATACCACACAGAAATTCTAGGACAACAAAGCTTTAGGTTATCATCTATAAAAGTTGTCTTTATGGATTATTCATGATGAGTCCTACATTTCATCAAAGTTTCAAGCATGAACTCCAAGTTAAAATTATAGCTTTCAAAGCAGAGGCAGGGAAGGAGTGAGCTGACGTGTACATTATTTTAAAAATGGAATGACTGTGGGAGAATGTTGACATTTAGGTAAATAAGTTAAAATTGCTTGCTAAGTATACTGGCCTTTTTATTCTGTTAGACTTTTGACTTAAAAATCTGAAATGACTCAATCTTTCTGCTGCTTTCATTATGAGAAAACTAATTTCATAGCAGTGATTCTGAAGAAGAGACATAAAATTTAAAAAGAAAGGAAACGTCACTTTTGAGGGTCTAGTATCAAGGTAATACTATTTCTTGTGATAGTTAATGGTATGAAATTTGGAATCCAATAAGGAAAATAGTTATTTTACTGACTCACTGGGAAGTGGTCATACTTCATTGGCATTTTAGATACCAGCCACCTAAAATATTAGGTGGCCTCCGAGAATTGCCCATTTTTTCCTTTCAAAGTCTATAAATTATGAAACTTTATATTCTACTGGCAAATAGACAATGTTTTCTCATTTCCTTGCCCTAACTTCTTACTCATTTACATTCACCGTTGTACTGCTGCTGCTGCTGCTAAGTCGCTTCAGTCGTGTCTGACTCTGTGCGACCCCATAGACGGCAGCCCACCAGGCTCCCCCGTCCCTGGGATTCTCCAGGCAAGAACTCTGGAGTATTTTGCCATTTCCTTCTCCAATGCATGAAAGTGAAAAGTGAAAGGGAAGTCGCTCAGCGACCCCATGGACTGCAGCCTTCCAGGCTCCTCCATCCATGGGATTTTAGCCAAGAGTACTGGAGTGGGGTGCCATTGCCTTCTACCGTTGTACTACTTTGCTGAATTTAGTTATATCATGGTATATGATGGTAGGATTATACAAGAACATGGAGTGAATGTGTATGTAGCACATTATTTGACACAAACCTATGCTATTTCCATCTGCCTGCAATACAGTATTTGGGAATGGGTGTCAAATATTTTAAAGTCCAGCAGACATAGCCTTCTCAACAGTTTTCAAAGGCTCTTTGGTTCTTCAGCATGTCATTCTCCTCTCAGAGAACACAAACCCAGGACCTAGTCAGAAAGAACTCTTTACAAGAAAAGAAAAACAAAACCGATTAAAACCATTATGACCACAAACCCAGATTCATAATTTTTCTCTGAGTTTTTGAAAAAAGAATAAAGTTGGAAGGAGAAAGTTGTAGAGAAAATAATATACTTAGAACTTTTTTGGGATTGATTTATTGGCTGTGTTGGGTCTTCGTTGCTGCGTGGGTTTTTCTCTAGTTGTGATATGTGAGCGTCTCTCTGTGGTGATTTCTCTTGTTATGGAGCAGGGATTTCAGTGCACAGAGTTCAGTAGTTGGGCACATGGGCTCAGAAGTTGCAGCGTCCGGGCTCTAGGGAACTGGCTGTCTAGTTGTGGCACACATAGCTGCTCCAGAGCATGTGCGAATCCTCCTGGATCAGGGATAGAATCCGTGTCTCTTGCATTGATAGGTGGATTCTTTACTCCTGAGCCACCAGGGAAGCCCATAAATAATACACTTCATACCCATAGAAAGATGAAGAGGAAACAACAATATCCTTTCTTTATGTCCTGCCCTCCATGGATCTTCTTGTCAAATAACCACACATTGGGGCATGAAGAAACATTCCATGGAAAGACTGTCTTCAGAGACTGAATTTTTCATGAGTGTTATAATTTACTACTTTCAGTAAAAAGTCAAGAGTGATACAGTTCATGTGTGGATTAATGTACTCTCATAGAAATCTTTGTAATGTGAGACTCTGTTTTGGAAAACTGTTTCCTTGGTTTCTACAATTCCGTCTTAATATCCTCTGCTTATTCAAACAGCAGTGATTCTTAGTAATTGAGGTCATCTTCTAGTCCTTTAGGATTAAAAACAAACCAGAAGTGAAATTAGATTTCTACTTTGAAATGCATTCCCACTTTGTACACATTTATATCAATAAGCTTCCTCTTAAAGGGACACTTCTGTGGCTTGCCTAGAAATTTTGCCTCAGTCCAGTTTGAACCAGCCTCAACATCTCACTTGCTTTGATTATTAAACTCCAGTTCATTGCTGATGCTCTACTAAGTGATGATTTGTAAGTATTTCTATCTAAGGGTTTGAAAATCAGGGCTCACAGAAGTGAATTTTTGTTTGTTTTATTTTAGACCTCATACGGAAAATATAACCATTTATATTTACAGCTCAGTTAAATCCTGTTTAAGTCCTGCCTCTCAAATCATTTTCCTTCTTTCTTTTTTAGCCTGCAGTCGTGTCTAGCTGAGTTACAACATTAGAGATTCCAAATGAGACGGAGAAGCATTATTTAATTCACATTTAATACACTTAAAAAGACTTCCCTGGTGGCTCAAGACAGTAAAGTGTCTGCCTACAATGCAGGAGACCTGGGCTCGATCTCTCAGTGGAGAAGATCCCCTGGAGAAGGAAACGGCAACCCACTCCAGCAGTCTTGTCTGTAAAATCCCATGGACGGAGGAGCGTGGTAGGCTACAGTCCATGGGGTCAGAGTTGGACACGACTGAGCAACTTCACTTTCACTTTCACACCTAAATTCCTTCTTAGCAAGTTCATTTGTAGATTTACAGATCTTAATATATTGCACTGAGGAAAGTTAGGCTTGCCTCTGCTAGTGAAATATGTGATAAACATGTGGCGAGTTCATTCAATAGTTTGGAACTGTAACAGTGGGACCCCGGATCTCCTATTGTTTGGTTTCATGCTCAAGTTTGTTCTAAATGGGCATTCATACGTTACTTTCAGGTCTACTCTTGATCACATTACACATGCTACTTATCTTATAAAAGAACTCATCCACTTAGAAAGATGGAATATTTTGGTTTCATGATGTATATTTACAATGTATGCCAATAGTGATTGGCACAGCCTACACGTCAATATCACCATGACAAAATTCCTTTAAATATTGTCAAGATATATGATCATATTAATGTTATTAAAACATAAATACATTTTCACAATAAAAATATTTTATAATTGTGACATCAGGTTCTTCCTGTGATTTTACCACAGGACTGTGTGACAGTTTTCAAGTCAGTACTTCATTTCGCTTTCTTATGTGTAAAATTGAAGGTCTGGGTGATATCTAAGGTCTAGTCTCAATTCTAAAACATTATGAGTCTGTGGTGTTTCAGCACGCTGAAGATATTCCAGATTTAGTTCTGTATTGTCATTTTATAGAAGGGGAATGGGTTAAAATAATTTTCTACGTGCATACATCTGAGTGGTCCAGAGCACTGTATATGGGTGCTGTGACGGTTAGAGGTTTGAATCATCACAGTCCTTAACTTCAGAGACTTGAAAGCATATTGCAAGATGCTAAAATTCAATATGTCTTTCAAAAACTTTTCATCAACATCTGTGGGCTCAAGCATTTTGAATAGATAGGTCATTCAGAATCAGACTTATCTTTATTGTTCGAATTCTTTTTTTTTTTGGTACTTTATATTTTTTAAATTGAAGTATAATTGATATGCAGTACTGTGTTAGTTTCAGGTGTACAGCAAAGTGATTCAGTTATACAGATTCTTTTTCAGATTCTTTTCCCTTATATGTTATTACATGTATTGAGTATATCTTCCTTGTTCTTATAGATCATGTTGGTTATCTCTTTTATATATGGTAGTGTGTATATGTTATGGAGAAGGGAATGGCTACCCACTCCAGTATTCTTGCTTGGAAAATCCCATGGACAGTGGAGCCTGGCGGGCTACAATCCATCTCTGCACCTTTCCCCTTTGGTAGCCGTAAATGAGTCTATTTCTGTTTTGTGTGTAAATTTCTTTTTTTTTTTAATACAAAATTCCTTGTTTGGATGTTCCAGCCTCTGTGCAGCTGAATCACCCCGCTAATCAGTCTATACTTACATGACTTCCCAAAGTGCAAACTGAACTGCTGCTTTTCCTCCTCAGAGATTTGCTGTCCCATTTGTTTTTAAGCTTTTTGAAAGAAAAGAAAAAAATTTTGGCTTTGCATAAGAGCTGTGCCTTGTGGAAGTTTTGGAAATTTAAAATTGCAGTCAAGATCCCCATTTGCAGGTGAAACATTATCTGGTCATCTTGTCATTAGTGCTGACAGTGTTGGCTGGGGTTGCAGTTGAGAAAAATGCTGGAATGAACCTGGAAACAGTCATATGTGCCTCATCCATCACCTCATTAATCACAAAGTTAACATTGTCTCTGAAACAGTGCTGCTATAGTGTAGAGGTAATCCTCATTTATAGTTAAGCTACTAAACAACATTCAAGAGTGAAGATTCCCCTTCAGGCCCTGCCAAGGATGGCTGAGACATGACAATCATGACATTATTCATTGATAATTAAAGCAGAAAGAAGTATCCTGGGCCATGATCTCATTTTTATACAGAATGGAATAGGCTCATAAGAGGTTCCATGTAGAACCATAATTATTATCTTATTTTTGGGGGGGGGAGTAGTATTAGTATCATAGTTTATGACTAGAAATATGATGAAGTCAGACAATATTAAGTTTAAAGTCCTGTACTTCAGTGTATTACCTCTGTCCACTAATGGTCATGGTATTTAATATCTCATCTCCAGCTTGCAAAGTTGTGAGATCATACCAGTGTGCAATATCAATATGAAGAATTATAGAGGAAATGGGGAAATGATAATGATGACAATTGGGTATGATTCTGATTTATGTGCACACTAGTCTAGAGGTATAAATAAGCCACTTAGGGAAATGTGTTCATCTGAATGTGTTGGAGTTGCAATATATCACGAAATTCGGAGGGCAGATATATCCCCACAAGCACTTAATTTTTACTCAGAGGCAGCTGTTTGTCCCCGAAGGATCTGGTTTTTCTTTTAAAATATATACAGTTTGGGTCTAAGATTATGAATATATTTAGTTATTCGTAAAAATATATGCATGCTATATATAATAAAAAGAAATGTTACCTATTCATTCACTCCCTCAAAAAAAAGGGTACATTTGAAATAAATATTTGTATGTATGAGTATTCTAAAAAGCTCTGTATGTATATAAGATTAAATATTTATGTTCTTTTAGTTTCTGTCCTAGGGAATTAAAAATTCAAAAATAATAACAGTGAAAAAATAGCAAAGATTTTTAAGTGACCTAAGGTTACTCAAAGTTTAGTTTTGGTGTTACATAGGTTTGAGAGGAGCAGTTTCACTTAGGTCACATTATAGTATTTGGAACTATTCCCATCTTTAATATAATAAGACTTCAAATTGATGTTTTAATTTGTGAAATTCAGTCTGCTAGCATCTTAATTATGGATACCTGAAGCTGTAAGATTAGAGGAACAGATAGAGTCTATTATTTCTTACTGTTGGAAGCTTTATAAGTCACTGTAATAGGTAAAACTTTTTAACGTGTTGAAAAAACTGAAGTCATGCTAACATGACTGTTTTGACTATTAATGTTATATCTCTTCACTTTCAAATTTCTTGCAATATGCTCCTCAAAGCTGTCCCATCTAGTTTCTCTTTCCAACACTCTACTAGAGTCTTCGTATAAAAGTTAAAAGATTAAATTACATGCCATATATCCAGACCTTATTTTATTTGATCTCTCTCCATACTCCTCCCTGTTTCTGGTGTGTCTGCTTTCTATTTCATGACACGTCTGAGTCTCCTACATCTTCACTACCCTTTCTAGTCATTCACCATTCCTTTTGTTGTTGTTGTTAATAGAAGCCTTAAACATTATTTCCATTGAGTTTTTGTTATTTGGTCCATTTACCATTAAGTCAGCTATTCCTGAAGGAGATCTTCCATTGTACCGATTTTCTCTAGATGCCTTTCCAAGTGTGCTAAACATTACAGTTATCTAAATCCTCATGTGACCCCTGTCTCCTGAGATCTACATTTCCATTATCAACTGTATATCCAAGACATTATTTCTTTGATATCCTCTAGCCACTTCAGTGGAGAAGGAAATGGCAACCCACTCCAGTAGTCTTGCTGGAGAATCCCAGAGACAGAGGAGCCTGGTGGGCTGCCGTCTGTGGGGTCGCACAGAGTCGGATACGACTGAAGCGACTTAGCAGCAGCAGCCACTTCAAAATTAAGCCTGACAAGATGAAACCTTATTCCGTCCAGACTCTCCTTGGGTATTTTATATCTCTATAAACTATCTTGCTATGTGAAAGCCATCTCACAGGTTAAGGTGTTGCCTCTTTAATTCTCTTTCATATTCAGCCAGTCACAAAATCCTGTCAGTTAACTACAAGAACTTCTTGAGTCTGCCCATCTCTTTTCATTTTTTTCCTCTCTCTCTCTCTTCATTCTTATGGTCCTAGTTCAGGCTCTGTCTCTTCCCATAATTCATGAGGAGCTCAGTTGACCATCCAAGGTTACACAGTAACTGCTTCAGCCAGTGGCTGACTCCTTGTTCTTTAGTCAGATCATGAATGGTACAATCCATTCATTCTGTTAAAACTGATTTTATAGATGTTGTAGTTATTACTGCTTTTACATGACCTTTTACTTGATTAAAAATCTGTGTTGGATAGGTATGGATAAAATATTACCTGACTTTCCTTAGTTATATACATGAAGATAGTTCAATTCAGTTCAGTTCAGTTCAGTTCAGTTGCTCAGTCGTGTCCGACTCTTTGTGACCCCATGAATTGCAGCACACCAGGCCTCCCTGTCCATCACCAACTCCCAGAGTTTACTCAAACTCATGTCCATCGAGTCGGTGATGCCATCCAGCCATCTCATCTTCTGTCATCCCCTTCTCCTCCTGCCCCCAATCCCTCCCAGCATCAGGGCCTTTTCCAGTGAGTCAACTCTTCACATGAGGTGGCCAAAGTACTGGAGTTTCAGCTTCAGCATCAGTCCTTCCAATGAACACCCAGGACTGATCTCCTTTAGGATGGACTGGTTGGATCTCCTTGCAGTCCAAGGGAGTCTCAAGAGTCTTTTCCAACACCACAGTTCAAATGTGATATCAAATGTTTTATTTCATCAGAAGTTTCATCTCTGTAGCTTTTGACCAGAGGAATAAACTATACATTCATAATGAAATTTTTAAAATAGCCATCAAATAGACAAAAGTTATAAGATATTAAAATAGTTTAAAAATAAGGAGTTCTAAAAGTTCTCATTTCAAAAGTGAGAAGTAGATAACAGATGAAAGAAAACATTATTTTGCATAACAATGAGAGTCCTGTTACTACTGGGCTACTTTCCAAGAGTAAAGAGAAGCTGTGGAGAGTGTTCAAAACTTCCCTCATGATTTTATACTGTGGTAATTTATCAAGCCAACCAAGTTATTATATCCTTACTTTGTAACATAAAGAGAAAACAACTCATAAATTCCCATTTGAAATGTTGAATCCCTAACCATGTTCTGAGTATACATTTACACAAATTGAGAAGAGAAGAGAAACAGAAGTTAGCCTTCAAGGCAAATAGAATTTTAGTTTACTCAGTTATTGTTGTGATATTTCATTGATATAAAAATATTGAACATAGCAAGAAAGTCATTATTTTAGCAAATTTTCTCAGTTTGCAGTTATAGTATTGAGTTTTAGAAGAAAAACTGAATATTAAGGTCACTCATCTCTACCTTCTTTACTCCAGTCTACAAACTTGTGTAAGCTTCGGGCATTATTTGAAAAGCAAATATAAACTCTTGCTAATAAGAAATTAGCAAATACACAAATAAGTATACTCACATATACATATATAATAATAAAATATAAATTTATATGTCTATATATATGATATATAAATATATGCTGTGATATTATGTTTTATAATAAATATATATATTTGGTCATTGCTCTTGTTTAGGGGATTTCCAGTCCACCCCCAGAACTTCTAGAAGAGAAGGGACTGGAGATTGAGTTCAGTTGCTATTACATATCTACAACATTCATACCCTTGTAATGAAGCCTCTGTTAACAAGATGACATTGACAATACTGTCAAATCAACCAGTATATAATTCTGAAAATGCAGATAAATCACAGTGTTTTATTTGGAGAGATGAGATTTCTTTCCTCATAATATTAAGGAATCCAAAATTATATTTGCAAAATATTCTGAATATTTGCAGAATGCTTCCTTGATAATATACATCTAGTATATTTTAATGCATGCAAATCAATTCATAGCATTTTAAATCAAACATGAATTTGGATGTAATATTTTATAGGTTTGTGTAAACTTTATAGACTACATGTTTAGCATATATGATTTGGTGTCATTTTGCTGAAGTTAAAATCTTGATAAAAATTGTGAATACATGAATCTGATTAAATTGCATGAGAGGAGTGTGTGTATTTAAATGCTGTATGAATACATCATAATTAAAAATAAATTGTATATGGAAAAAGAAACTAAAAGGAGAGAGTTTAGAATGCTTCTGTGTTGCTGGTACTGTGGAGGTTTGGGGAGAAACAGTGAGCTCCGGGAGGGCAAGGAAGTTCTGTGTTCTTTCCTTGTGCCTTGCCCTGTGCATCTCTTCCATTTGACTGTTTCTGAGTTGCATCCTTTTATAACATCCTTTTACTGATTTAGTCAGTAAAATGTTTTTCCAAGTTCTTTTGAGCTACTTTAGCAAATTAACTGAACCTGAAGAGAGGTGTGAGAAACTCTGATGTACAGCCGGTTTGTCATGAGTACAGCTAATACCTTGAACTTGAGGCTGGAGTCAGACGTCCAAGGAGAGGATTGTGAGAAGTTCCTGTAGCTGGTGGATCAGAAGCACAGTCACCTCCCTCACTTTGCTACTGTGGTCTGAAGTGGCATGGGGCAGTCTTGTGGGGCTGAACCCTGCCTTAACCTATGACTCTGGTGCCAAACCTGGATAGATGGTGTTAGAATTGAGTTGGCTTTTCAGACACCCTGCTGGTGACCAAGAATTTCCCAGCGTGTGTGAAAAGCCAACTCCCCTCACACAGGATGCAACTGAGCCCAGGAACCCAATATCTCTGAGACATGATCTTACCAAGTATAGAAAATATATCACACACATACATACACATAAATATATACTTGTATGTAATTTGTATATATGTATATATAATTTCTGTACATAAGCGCATACATACTTGTATGTATACCTAAGTATTTAATGCATATGTATAATTATTACCTATGTTTAGTACCCACACACACATATATATATTATACATGTACATATTATTATACAGTTTACAGGACTACATGTTTTTTCCTGCAGTGAAATTGTTAAGCAGCATAAGAAATTTCAAACATAATGATCTTGCCTTTGAATATTCAGAAAAAATAATTCTTGTACTTGTAGAAAATATATCCTTGGCATAGACATTCTGTTACCAATATCTGTTCTTGTCATAATTCAGGGCAAAGACAAAAACAGAAGTAAAGGCAACCTTTGCACTGGTGTGTGTTGCCACACTTGTAAGAATAATGACAGTGGATGTAACAGTTGTAATGATATTGTTGCCATCACTATTTTGAATTAGCAATTTGGAGCCATCATTTAAATTCATTATCTTCTTGATGAGTTATCCCACAAACAGATGAGAATTGAATAAATTGCTTACCTATTCAGTCAGGAGGGGGTAGGAGAGCTGTTTGTGAACAGACCTGTTAGAATAGCTTGTTAAGTGAGGTAGAGGAAGAGTTACAAATGAGAAACAGATTATTAGGTTTACTGAGGTCAAAGGGGAAGTTGAGTTTGTGTGGGAGGTGGCAGGGGCCTCATAGGGGTCAGGAATGGGACAGATGCCTTACTCGGCATCTTCTGACTGTACTATAGTGAACAATGAGCATCTTCATAAAGCATGAACATATAAAACCACTCCTCTAAATTAAAGATATTCATTCTAATTATATTTCCTTAAAAGTATATAATTATGAATATGACTTAATGAATTCAATAGATTTATTTAACAAATCCCATAACGACCTCAGAAATAATATCTAAGACTACAGATACTTGTTATTTAATATGGTGCAAATACCTTGTGTAAAATTCTGGATTTTCTATTTGCCTGCAAGAGCCATTATAGACTCAGTGTTGGGGTGTAAATATTTTCAGGAATCCTGCTATTATTAAATTTCCATGCACTGTTGAGAAGTTTTACTCCTTTTGTAAATATTTAAATGCTTTTGATTCTGTTTTTTTATTGTTTCTTTTTTGTTAAAGGGAGAATACCACAATATCTTCAATTAAAACAAGCTTCCTTAAGAAACACCTATGTCCAAATAAGTAAAAATAGTATAACCATTTACATTGTCAGGACAAATATTATAGCTGCCATTCCTTTCCCATGAATTAAGCCTGATGTGTCTGGCCAAGTTTTCCTCTAACAACAGAATCCCCTTGCTCTTCATAGGTCTTTACGTTCCCTCATTGTCCCCTTTTCCTGCTCAATATATTTCATGTGTCTACATGTAATCGGGGGAGCCATAGTAAATTCAACACATCTATTAGGCAAGTAAGGATACAACATTTCATTGTTGTCTGGAACGTGCTTTCCCTGTAAAATGCCCATAGACTATTACACTGAAAAAGATTTACGTTCTTCCACTCTTTGTTTTATATTTTTAAATTTAACAGTACAGTGAAACTGTATGATCCATATTTGAGAATGTTATTGCAAAAGTACTTGAGAATCAACAGGTCCACACTAGCAAATAATACGGTTTTATACTTCTACTTTGTACTTACCATGCTAAGTCATTACTAAGCATTTTTCTCCTTTCCGTTTTTTTGGTTAACTTTATCTATTACTGTTAATATAGTGAAAAACAGTATAGTGGCTATGAAGTATGAGATTTAGACCCAGCATTTACTTGAAATCAACTTGACTACTTATCAAACAGTCTTTAAACTGAGAGTACTAAAACTGTTTGAAATGCTTTACAAATATTAACTTGTTTAATTCTATAGCAATAATATGAGAAAGATCTGATTAGATCCTTAAATAGATGAATAAATTGTATCACAGAGAATTCAGAGTCACACAGTTCACAAATAGTAGAGCAGTTATTTAAATGCAGGTAGTTTAGTTCTAAAGTCTGGATTCTTAAATTGTTCTGTGCTGCCTCTCAGACTTGGGCAATTTCCTTAAACGTTCTCAACCTTTCTTCATCTATAAAATAGGACTGCTAATGATACTTGATTCAGAGATTTGTGAAAATTAGATGTGATAAAGGCCATGAAATGCTAGAGCAGCACAGAGTACGTAGTGTTAAGTTTTGTTATTTTGGACACTGTTTTCCCTACTGACCTTCTTTAATTTCTTTAGAAGCACTGTGCTCCTACCCTCATCAGAGCTTTGCACTGGCAAGCTGCAACTCTCCCTGTGTCTACCTATGACCCTCCTGACCTTCATCTCCCATGAGCCTGTTGCGCCTTCCTCAGGGAAGCCTTTCCTAACCCTTATATGGGGTGAGCACTCCCCTCCCCTTCGCTTTGGCTTCCTGGGAAAAAGAGCCTGAGGCAAAGGCGTATGTTTTTTCCATTTGGCTGGACACTTTCTTGGGAAGTACAATCCCAGGGAAGCAGGAGTGAGGAAAATGAAAGCCAGGCATTAAAAGGGAGAGATAGTAAATGCAAGGGAGAACATTACTCAGATGGCCCAGCTTCTTGACAAGCCGATTGCTCCTTCACCTATTGCATCTTCCAAGAGTCCCGATTGGCCCCCTAAGTTGTCCATCAGGGTTAGGAAGAGACAATAATTATTTCTTCCGGTTCTTGTTTCCATTACTCAAGGGTGATCCATGAGGTTTTAAGGCCTTTATATATTTCTGTGAATACCTGGGTGCCAAGCAGATCTACCATGCTTCTTGGTTCAAAGGCAGCATCAGATACACAGGTGAAAGGTTAGAGGTTCTTTGTAAAGCCTAGATTTAAGACACAAGTCCATGTGCACCATCACATGAAGACTGAAAAAGCCACCTCTGCAGGTCATCTGGGTGTGTAGTGGGGACTGTTGGTGGCTGCAGCATCAGCAGTTGGCCTCATGATTTTAGAAAGAGCACAGGTAGGATATTCCAGGTTATAAAGCAGGTCAAGTACACAAAATGAGTAGAAGACATGCAGAATTCAGATCGGCATGCTCTGTTACACACATTTATAAATCCAGGTCTCTTTTCTTTTATAGCATTTTTCACAGTTTGCAATAGCATATGTATTTGTAAGTTCATTTACTTTAATTCTTTTTTTCTTTCTAGACTGAAAGAATCCTTAAAAACAGGGAGGCAGCATAACGTTCAGATTACCTAGATTGAATCCCGGCTCCACTAATTGCTAACTCTGTGTCTTTGGGAAAATTACCTCATTTCTCTGTGCTCCGAACAGGGTAAAGATAGAACCGCTATGAATATTAAAGGGGAAAGTGTGTGTTAGTCAGTCAGTCATGTTCAACTCTTTGTGACCCCGTGGACTGTAGCCCATCAGGCTTCTCTGTGCGTGGATTTCCCAGGCAAGAATACTGGAGTGGATTGCCATTTCTTTCTCCAGGGGATCTTCCCAACCCAGGGATTGAACCCAGGTCTCCTGCTTGCAGGTGGATTCTTTACCATCTGAGCCACCAGGGAAGCCCATTAAAGGAGAGGCACTCAGTTGATGTTAGCTATTGTCATTGTCATCACCACCATCATTATCTTTGTTCCTGTAGCAGTTAGCACTTTGCTGCCTGCAGAAGAGGCTCTGAAGTAATAAAGCATGAGGACTGAGGTTTTGGTCTTCTCTGATCGTTTATGGAGCTCCAACTTATAAAATAATAGAGAATTTAAAATGTACTAGGTATTTTAAGAAGAATGTTCAGAATGATGAGATAAATGAGTCAACTAACCCCAATATATTTGTTTTATTTGTGGTCTTGAAAGTGAACTTTGCACTGATTTCAGTTCAGTTCAGTTCAGTTGCTCAGTCATGTCTGACTCTTTGTGACCCCATGAATCGCAGCACGCCAGGCGACCCTGTCCATCACCAACTCCCGGAGTTCACTCAAACTCAGGTCCATTGAGTCGGTGATGCCATCCAGCCATCTCATCGTCGGTCATCCCCTTCTCCTCCTGCCCCCCATCCCTCCCAGCATCAGAGTCTTTTCCAGTGAGTCAGCTCTTCACATCAGGTGGCCAAAGTACCGGAGTTTCAGCTTCAGCATCATTCCTTCCAAAGAAATCCCAGGGCTGATCTCCTTTAGAATGGACAGGTTGGATCTCCTTGCAGTCCAAGGGACTCTCAAGAGTCTTCTCCAACACCACAGTTCAAAAGCATCAATTCTTCGGCACTCAGCCTTCTACACTGATTTAGAGGAGGCTTTACAACAGTGGAGAAGGAAATGGCACCCCACTCCAGTACTCTTGCCTGGAAAATCCCATGGACAGAGGAGCATGGCAGTTTACAGTCCATGGGGCCCCAAAGAGTCGGACACGACTGAGTGACTTCACTTTCATTTAAAGTGCAGAGTAGTTTTTACAGTAATAAACTATTAGTTGTACTTTTCTTGGGTGACCTTGAGGCCACAGCTTTCAGTAAAGAAAGATAGATAATAGTAGTGGCATAGATTAACTCCTAAATATATGAGGCTATTTCCTGTACTAAAATTGATGCTTTAGAGTAAATTGTAAAGTTTAGGGTTATGGAGCTTTTCCCTTTGGATTAATAAAGTGAAAATAACTTGTTCTTTTTGAATAGAGATTCATATAAATTGAAGCATGTATTTTCCAATATATGCAATTATATATATATATATATATATATATATATTTATATGCCATTATAATGTCCATTTACTGCTGTCTTATTTACCCCTAAGCCACACAGTAAATTTTTGACATTAACCATTGTGCCCTTTTTTGATTATTACTTTTCCACAAGCTTTAAAATCATGATCAGAGGTTTACATTTAAAAAACAGATTCTATTTTTCTGTCATGCTGTGGCATTGTGAAGCCAGTGATGTGTCAAGGCATCATTGATTTTTGGTCTGTGCTTGCAAATTGTGCTTCTTATCAAAGTTGTCTCAGTTTATGTTATTAATTACAAAATATCAAGTCATTATTTTCTGTTCAAGAGTTATTGTCGTGAGGTCAGCAAGTTCTGTTATTGCTTTTTTTGTAATTATATTTGATGCTTCCTTTATAAGAAAACAAAAGCCTTTGCTTATTATGACAATATAATGTGTGATGCTTATAATTGCTGTCTTGTGTACACCATCATGTGATATTCTGAAACAACCACAAACCTCACCCTAGATTTTTTCTAGGCTTATTTGGCCGAATGCTTTTATATTAGAAGACATTCTTCTTAGGATAATGAACTGACTACTTTGAGACTTTATTGTCAAGTATCTTTCAAGAGTGTGAAGAAAGTATAATAATAAACTGCCAGAAGAATTAAGTAATTCATGAATATGGGTATGACTTGTCTGTTTAAAAAATCTTATGAGAAATTTTTTATCGTCAGAGGTACCATGTAGCACTGGAAGTTAATTTTGCCTAAAATGACTAGCTGAAGTCTATGTTTTAAGCTGTAGAATTTTTTTTTTAATATCTAAAAGACAGTCAACAGACAAGGGCTTTGTTTGTTTGTGTCAAATGACCAAGTAACTCTGAGTAAAATTACGTTTTTATGGAGGGAGGAGCTAAAAAATCTGCAAATTTCTGGTCCCATCCAGTTCCATCAGTGTTAGTCACTCAGCTGTGTCTGACTCTTTACGACCCCATGGACTGTAGCCCACCTGGCTCCTCTGTCCATGGAATTCTCCAGGCAAGAATATTGGAGTGGTTTGCCATTCCCTTCTCCAGGAGATCTTCCCAACCCAGGAATCAAACTCAGGGTCTCCGGCATTGCAGGCAGATTCTTTATCTTCTGAGCCACCAGGGAAACCCTAATTCTATCAGAATAGCACACAGAAAAGAAGTCTAGGGAGTGTGCATCTATCTCGGCTTTGCCTGGGTAATTTATGAAGAAAACCTTCATTAAACGATCACAGTTCTAGCTTATCTTCTTCAAGTCAACAAGTAAGGAATCCCCTTGACTATTAATGGAGCATATTATTACAAGACATTGGTTAAAATATTTCTCATGGCTCAATATACCAAGTTATATTCTAAAGTTCAGTCAGGCTGATGAAATACTCTGAGGACGTTTTTTCAATTTTGTTTTATAGAGCTTCATCAAGTCTAGATGAAAATAATCAAATATAACTTAGAGGCTGTTATTTTTATAGTCACAAATATTTGAAATGATTATTGTAGTCCAGTATCTGACTGCTCAAATTATAATTTCTCTATTACTGTAACATTTCTTTACACTTGAGACAAACCTACTTATTCTTGTTTGTCTTAAAATTTTCCTTACCTGTATATTTTACTCTCCATCTGGAATTCCCACCTTCCTTTTCTACCTGATAAAAACTCTAGTAGAAGGTTATTGCATTATCCAGTTTTCATAGCTAGAGACACTGGCTTAGGCAGCCCATTGAAAATATACCCATGTAAACTTTTTAAGAATGAGAAGGGATCCTATCTAATTTTTCCCTTGGATCTCTAGTATTGAATCTATCACATGTTTAACAAATGCTTGTTTTTCTCTTGAAAGTAAACAGAAATAAAGTACTATTACAGAATCTTAAGGACAACCCAATTTATTATTATTTGTGTGTGTGTGTTTCAAGTAGAACTGGGTATAGAAGCTTGTTGGTAGAGGAAACACTGGTTTTTCTCTTCAAGCAACTATTTTAAAATAAATACAGTTGAACTTACTGGACTACAGTAGGAAAGGAGAGAAGGAATATAAAGTAAGATTACGTACTTTGCCAACAGTGAACAAATTTCTGGGATGTTCTCACTGCTTCCAGTATGCTTCCTTATTAAGATGTCTGTCCATTGCATCTGCTTACTAATAGCAACAACAAAATGCCTTTACTTATAATTTTTTATACTCACTCTTTTTTTTTAGTTTTATCCACTCTGTACTGATTAATTGTTATATACCCACTATGTATATCAGTCTTTTATCTGGTGATTGAGATGTAAAAGAGAATAGAATATACTTTTTATTTATAATTTATCCCAGTTATCTAATTCATAATAATCTTACAACCCATGTATTTCCATCCAGTTAATTTATTCATACCTTATTGTAAAACTGTGATCTCTACAGGGAATCTGACAGCCTGTCATCCTGTAACACAGTTTATCCTGCCAACTTCCCCAACCCTCTAGGAAATTTGGCTTTATGAATCTTAGGAGACAGGACTGACTATGCTTTGTACAATAATTCATTTTTTCTCTCCCTATTTTGCATGGGTTCATTTATAAATCACTATTATCCTACCATTGTGGATCAGATATGTGACATGTTTATATAGGGACATTTTGGCCAATCATATGATAGAGCTTAGCATATCCTTGGTTCCTGTGATAGAGTTCTGTAAAGAAAAATTTATAACTTTTGCAGTTAGTGAATCAGAAACATAGACAGGTTTTGAGAGAGTTAATATGGACCTAAGGTTCCGACGTGTCTTGCAATTTGAATGACAGTGATTTAGTTATGCCTGTTAAGTTTTTAGTGCTCCGTAGTTGCAAAGAGTCAGACATGACTGAGAGACTTCACTTTCGCTTTTCACTCTCATGCATTGGAGAAGGAAATGGCAACCCACTCCAGTATTCTTGCCTGGAGAATCCCAGGGACAGGGGAGCCTGGTGGGCTGCCATCTATGGGGTCGCACAGAGTCGGACATGACTGAAGCGACTTAGTAGCAGCAGCGGCAGTCAAGGCGCATCATTTTGCTACAGAAAATGTGCTTTCTTTTTTTTTTTTTTTTACATTTTTTCTTAGTATATTTTAGCTCATAATTGGGTATTTGAAATAGTAGGATTGCCAGTGATTGCACAGTACAGAAAGAAAAACTTCCATGCCATTAGTAGAATTGATTTCCAGCAGATTAATAAGTAGTCTCAGTGATGGAACTATTACATAAGACATTTAATTTTTACAAGCTTGAAACTTTCCATTTTTTTAGAATATCAAATAAATTAGGATAGAATAATTTTACTTTACAAAAATTTTATAATACATCAACTTCAACTGATATTTATCAAGATCATATAGTATGTTAGGCATTATTTGGAGTACTGGGAATATGCACAATGAAATTAGCTTTCTGATATTCTCTAAACATATCTTAATTTAAAATTCTAGGTTGATATAGGTGATAAAATGGGCCTGTGCTATCCTACGTATTTTGTGTCTTGTGTTTGTTTGAAAAAAATGTTTACCTTTTCAATGTAAGATTCTTCTGGGTCCAACTTAATATCATTCAGTCTTAAGCTTGTGGACCTGTGGTCATTTGCAGAACTAATATGAATTATTTGAAACATTTGTGCTGCATAAATAGAGAAAAGGTCTTCTTTCATTTACTTCAGTGTTTGTAATATTTGTCTATCATGACATTGAATCCCTGGTCCCTTTTGCCAAATATAACCACAAAATAGTATTCTTATTTCACTAGGAGTCCTGGGAATTTGCACACACTTCTTCTAGTAAATACATGTGTAAATATGTATGCTTCTCAGCCCCCCAAAGACCCTGGTTTTCCTCTCTTGGCAAGGGAAATGAATTCTACAATCCTGAATCATTTACTGAGTATGCTTGCCTTCTGATCTCCCAGGGGTCTGATCAACAAAGTGCCAAAAGACACGCTCATTCAAGAGAGACCAGCAGCCCAGGTCTCTCTGCAGGAGGATTTGATGACTGTTAATGAAAACCCCTACTGCTCAGAAATAGACAAGTTGAAACTCTGGTAAAATAGGTCCTTGGTGGTTATGCTAATATCTGAGTCGATCACCATGTCCTATAGATTTTTTTTACTGAAGCTCTTTATGCATGACCTTAAGTATAACCCATTATGCTTGCTATTATTTAGGAGTGGTGAAGATCAAGTTATAACACTGAGGGGAAATATGAACTATTCTGTTTTCCACAGCCATTATTTAACATGTATTTTTGAAAATAGGGTGATCGAATTATTTTTTATTCATGGGGTTTAAATATGGGATATTTATAATTATATGGTTTATATTTATTTACTCATTTATTTATGATTACATGGGATATTTATAATTATTTTAAGGAACTGCTATGCCAATCTCAAAAGCATACAGCTTTGTAATAATGAAAGAGTTAACAGGCGGGGAGAAACGTCTAACTACTTTGAAGCAATGACTTCTTGTTGGATGACCCGTGCTTTAGCTGGAGATGTCGCCTCATCTCTGGACCTTATACAACTTTTATTTCCTTTGTTCAATAGCAGACCCCACTGAAGCAGAGGCTAACTCTTTCTCCTTCAAAACTGGCTGTGTTAGACACACTACACCCACAATAAATGTCTGTTGCATGAATTATTAGAACATTATGATTATAATTCAGTGAAGGAATCACCCACTAATATATCACAGCCTTTATGTTGTTAATAATAAAAAGCTCAGTTTAATTTCCTATTCACAATTTATAAATTTCCTTTCATTTCATATTTTACCTTAAATGCTGCTTTAAATAGAAGTTATTTTTGTCCCAGCCTTTTCTGATCAGCTGCTTATAAAAGTTCCTAATTACGCATGTTTGCTACTTTTTTACTGCTGTCATATTTTGAAATCATGTCAGTGTGAGTTGAAAATCTTACTTCTAAGTGGCAGATCGCCGAGGTCCATATTTAATTTCTCAGTTTGTGCTGAAGAGCTTATTAAATTAATATTCTTTCTTTCCATTGGTAATAGAGTAAGTATAATTGAACACAACCCTATTTAGATTTGATCCCTGGGTTGTAAAGATCCCCTGAGGAAGCAAATGGTAACCCACTCCAGTATTCTTGCCTGGAGAGTTTTATGGACAGAGGAGCCTGGTGGACTACATTCCAGAGAGTTGCAAACAGCCGGACTCGACTGACTGACTATCACTTTCACTTTCTTTAAATGAGATAAAATATTTTCCAAAATGATAATGAATGTACTTTCCTGAGGCTCAGAATAAATAATGCATTACTGAAACATGTGTGGTTATTGATGTTGTATCTATGAAAAATTGAAAAATGGGGACTTGTATCTAAGGTTTGACAAACAGATTTTGTTAGAAAAAAATGTGAAATTGGATAAATAGCCACTTTGAAACCTCATGTATCTATTGTATCATGTTTCCTGTTGAGCCCCTAGGACTGCAGAGTACCCTAGTAATCTTGCTATATTCATGTTAAGCACTCATTAGGTATTTGAACAAATAAAATTTAATCAAGGAATGAATGAAACAGTGAATGACAATTCTGATACATTTTAATCATAGTATAACTTAAAATTCAATATTGTTTATGTCCTATAAAACATACCATCCTTCTGATAGACTCTATTAACATGAAGGAGAATACCTATATATGAAGCAATAATTGTTACAGTTTGCCTGGTCAAATAGCTTGATGTATGAATATCTTGCTCTTCTTATTCTTATTTTTCTCTCTCAGTTTAAACTGAGTGAAAATTTAAGCTTCTTAAAATATACGCTTTGTTTATAAACCATCATAAAATTCTATGCACACAAGTTATTCATGGTTTGGGTAGTTTTTTATTTTTTCAATGACTGAAAATCATGTCTTTTTCAAAGAAAGATCAAACTTAAATTTTACCCATTCTTTAAAAGTTGAAAATGAATATTTTAAGATTCGGAAGAGTTCACTCCAGGACCTTCCATGATCTCTGTGCCTCCCTGGGGAGAGGGCAGGAAATGAGAACATTCTGAACACGGCCACTGTCCCTTCCCTCCCAGCGTCCTGAGGCCTTGCGCTCGGGCTCTGTCATCCGAGAACTCCCTCGAACCCCTGCCCACAAGCACCTTTCTCACTGCACCGCTTACGTTGTTTCCACACGCATGACCCTGTGAAACTAACTTTACTGATAGATTCGTTACAAAACAGAGACAAAAAATTTTAAGCCCAAACAACCCCTTGGATGGTTTTATTTGCTTTGGCTTAATGAAGTCAATCAAACTGATGAAACAAGTGTGTGTCTATGGGCACAGCTTAAAGTGCTAGAGCTGATTTTTTTCTCTTTTTGAGTCATTAAACTTTATGATATAGGTTTAAAATAGGACATTTATGTATGAGGAGTGTTGCAAATGATCCAATACCTTTAACAACGGTTCTGTATCTATTAGATTGTACTGTGTAAAATGCTGATATTCACCTGCTTCTTGACCTGGAAAAAATGGTAATTATGTGCTTCAATCTGACATATAATGGAAAATAACTCCCTAATGTAGCCTGACATTTTGTAACATCCTGAGTCATGTTAAGCTAATTAAGACAAGGAAGAATGTGTCACAGGGGTAGGAGAGGGGATTGTCCTCTTTGGATTTGGAAGCAGATGTTCAAGGTTCCACACTTGATTCTATTATTTAGTGGTTGTGTAGTCTTAGGCAACTTACTAAACTCTTTTGATCTTCCATTTTTTCTTTGATAAAGAAGATATATTAATAACACCCTCAACAGTTGTTGCAAGGATTAAAAGGGTGCAACGAATGTGAAAGTACTTTACAAACCATAGACAGTGATAAAATCCAAGATAAGATGCAGTCTTCTGCTTAATACTGTCCAGCAAAAATACAGTGAATAATGAGAAAAGCAAGAAAACTTTTTTCTTGTATAATAACTGATTGCTATCATAAAATGAAAAAACTGTAAAATGTTATACTTGTTGCTTTATAAGACAGACATCCCGTGTGCATTTTTGAGCTATGATATCTGCCAGTAAAATTCCCAGGCTAGGCCATTCCTTTCCTATGAAAGCAAGTCACACCACTCCCAAGCTTCACGCAAACTGTCAGTACCATCTAAAAATACTCCTGCACATTATGAATTAATGCGTTCCACTTTGACATTACAATATCGTTTTTATATAGTCTCTCAGCACTTCCTTCCAAGCATGATTTAATTAATGCTCATTTTCGGTACAAGACAAAAATCTTTGCAAATATTTTTTCTTGTTTTTCTTTGGAACTGTGAGAGGAGACTGCTGGCTGTGGAAGGAGGGACAGGATGTCTTTTCTGGGCTGTAGTTGTGCTTGGCTTGATCCACAGAAGGAGAGACAGTGTTCTTAGGTGCCAATATTTGGTTAAGAGCTAACAGCAGAAAAATAGCTACTTTGGTAATCCAAGCGATGCTTTTTGTAGGCAAGTGAGAGAATAAATAAAAATAGCCCTATGAGTTATATGACCTTTCTCTTTTTTTTACTTTCTTGTTCTTAATATTTTAATGTAAATTTGCCTAAGTTTACTTCCTGATGGGCTTTTGAGGTGACTCAGGGGTAAGAAATCTGTCAGTGCAGGCGGCGCTGGAGACTCAGAGACTCAGGTTTGATCTGTGGGTCAGGAAGATCCCCTGGAGAAGGAATGGCAAACCACCCCAGTATTCTTCCCTGGGAAATCCCATGAGCAGAGGAGTCTGGTGGGCTACAGTCCATAGGGTTGTAAAGAGTTGGACATGAACTGAAGCGACTTGCCATGCATGTACACAGATAATAGTTTACAGTACAAAATCATGGATAATGCTTCCACTTAAACGTGGTTGACTGACTACTTACATTCATCTCTGCTCCTTTGAAAAGCTTCATGAAAATTACAATAAGAAAGTGACAAAGAAAGGTATAAATCTCAAGAATATCAAGCAACAAGTGCAGGGCACTGCAACAAAATCTTGAAAGTTGAGTTGATGGACAAGGTTAAACTAATTAATGGAATCAAGAAGGCTGAAAGACAAACTTCCTGATTATAAAGCTAAGAATAAAGATGATCTGGATGAGAAAATCCTAGAAAGTCTCAAAAAGTGGATCAGTAGGTGTATCTGAAGAGGATATATAGGTGGAGTTGAAAACTAGAGGATAAGTTGATTTTCATTATCAACATTAGTGATGCCCAGGTCCCCAGAACAGCTGGGCAAACTTTATTTTTTTATTTAGGAAAAGATATGAAACTTACTTTTTGATTGGAGTGAAATAGAAGGTCCTTGCACTTGGGAATAGCAGACAGAGCTGAAGGTACAATAACTAAACTGAATACAGGAACACTGAAGAAATCTTTCCCTACTGGCTTCAAAAATATCTGGAAAATTCTTCATGTGCACAATAGGGGAATTTCTCCCTGACTCATGGATATTTAGTGTAGACATATATAAATAAAAAACAAATCAACAGCAATAGCTACAAAAGAAAATTGAGAGAAATAAAGACAGTACAAGGAACAAAAGCAATAGTTTTTAAATCCTATTATAACTAAATTATAATTATGTCTTTTCAGTTCAGTTCAGTTCAGTCACTCATTCGTGTCCGACTCTTTGCAAGCCCATGAATCACAGCATGCCAGGCCTCCCTGTCTATCACCAACTCCCAGAGTTCACTCAGACTCACGTCCATCGAGTCAGTGATGCCATCCAGCCATCTCATCCTCTGTCGTCCCCTTCTCCTCATGCCCCCAATCCCTCCCAGCATCAGAGTCTTTTCCAATGAGTCAACTCTTGGCATGAGGTGGCCAAAGTACTGGAGTTTCAGCTTTAGCATCATTCCTTCCAAAGAAATCCCAGGGCTGATCTCCTTCAGAATGGACTGGTTGAATGTCCTTGCAATCCAAGGGACTCTCAAGAGTCTTCTCCAACACCACAGTTAAAAAGCATCAATTCTTCAGTGCTCAGCCTTCTTCACAGTCCAACTCTCACATCCATACCATGACCATAGGAAAAACCATAGCCTTGACTAGACGGACCTTAGTCGGCAAAGTAATGTCTCTGCTTTTGAATATTCTATCTAGGTTAGTCCTAACTGTTCTTCCAAGGAGTAATCGTCTTTTAATTTTATGGCTGCAGTTACCATCTGCAGTGATTTTGGAGCCCCCAAAAATAAAGTCTGATACTGTTTCCACAGTTTTTAGAGAAGACTAAACACTGTATTAATGAAATAAGAATAGAATGCTAAATAAAAGGATATGCAAGAACAAAAGTGAATTCTCGCAAATTAGCTATATGAGAACAGAGATAAAACACTCAAAACAAGGACTGAGACTTGAGAAATTTGAGAAAGTCCTCTGGAGAGAAAAACAGATAAACAAAAGAAAACATTAGAATTAATAAAAAAACAATAGAGGATTAGTACAGGAGGTATAAATGTGTGTAACAAATCCGCTTTTGATCTCTAAGACTTTATAGAGCAGTTTTAAGTTCGTACAAAAATTGAGAGAAAGCTTCATACAGAAATTTTCAATATACTCACCCTAACACATGGCAGCTGCTCCTTTATCAATATCGCCACAACATGGTACGTTTGTTACAATTGATGAACCCACACTGATGCATTATATTGAACCCAAGTCCATAGTTAACATTCTAGTTTACTTGAGTCCATTTACGTTAGTGTTTAATCTAGTGTATTATATGGATTTGGACAGATGTATAATGACATATATTTATCATTATAGTAATGTAGTATGTTTTCATTGTCTTAATAATCTTCTGAGCTCTAACTATTCATCCCTCTCACCACTCCAACCATTGGCGCCGCTGATCTTTTTAATTTTTTTACTTTCTCCATCAGTTCAGTGCAGTTCAGTTGCTCAGTTGTGTCCGACTCTTTGCGACCCCGTGAATTGCAGCATGCCAGGCCTCCCTGTTCATCACCATCTCTCGAAGTTCACTCAGACTCACTTCCATCGAGTCAGTGATGCCATCCAGCCATCTCATCCTCAGTTGTCCCCTTCTCCTCCTGCCCCCAATCCCTCCCAGCATCAGAGTCTTTTCCAATGAGTCAACTCTTCGTATAAGGTGGCCAAAGTACTGGAGTTTCAGTTTTAGCATTATTCCTTCCAAAGAAATCCCAGGGCTGATCTCCTTCAGAATGGACTGGTTGGATCTCCAAGCAGTCCAAGGGACTCTCAAGAATCTTCTCCAACACCACAGTTCAAAAGCATCAATTCTTCGGC
>SJYC01112865.1:0-10191 GCA_006408675.1 Madoqua kirkii
ATGAGAACATCTATTTATTATAAATATTCAGTCATTCTACTGTGACACCTCTATTGTGACATCTCCATCTAGTAGATCTAGATCTCTGGAAAAAAAATGAAACAATTTTGAAATAATCATCAGAACATTAATATGTCTATCAAGCAGTGATCCCATAGATAATTATTTGGTAAATAATTGTGTAAAGCAGTCAAATACCTTAGAGAAAACAAGCTATTTTTCTCATAATTATGAAAGCTCATTTTTTAAGACTTTAGTATTATACTTCCTTGGGCCTCCCTGGTGGCTCAGCAGTGAAGAATCCACCTGCCAATGCAAGAGATACAGATTTGATACCTAGATTGGGAAGATCCTCTGGAGAAGGAAATATCAAACTCTCTGGTATTTTTCAGTATTCTCAATTGGACGATCCCATGGACAGACGAGCCATAGAGTCACAAAGAGCTGGACACAACTAACGACTAAGCAACAACATTATGGTTCCTTAGTATCTATTTAATTCCTAGGCTCACTTCTACTTTTCCCAATGTAAGGGACTTAACTCACAGGAGATGTTAAAATAATTCATTGATCTCTGCATTCCAGCATTATTTGGCCAATGGTGATAGAGAATATGTTCAGTGTACATATTTCCGCTTTTCCCTTGTGTGGGACCAGACTGTCCTTCAACTGCTTGCCTTTCTGTAATTTCTCTACAGGACTCTCTCCTCTGGATCTAGGTAATGTCTTTTCCCTCTCAACTTACTTAGGGAATACAAGTGGCAACACTGATTATTCTGCTTCTGTGTTGCTGGTTTTTTCACAGCCTGCCTATACATAGATAAATACTATCTGTATAAAACCCTCCAGTAATTGTGGTATCGGAGAAGGCAATGGCAACTCCAGTACTCTTGCCTGGAGAATCTCATGGACAGAGGAGCCTGGAAGGCTGCAGTCCATGGGATCACTGAGGGAAGGACACAACTGAGCGACTTCATTTTCACTTTCATGCATTGGATAAGAAAATGGTAACCCACTCCAGTGTTCTTGCCTGGAGAATCCCAGGGATGGGGGAGCCTGGTGGGCTTCAGTCTATGGGGTTGCACAGAGTCGGTCACGACTGAAATGACTTAGCAGCAGCAATCGTGGTATATGTGTTTAACTCCTAGTTATTGTGTTCAGTGATTAATGCCCACTATATCTAGTGACAACATGTAATACAAAATGTCTCAGAACTGACCCTTTCAAAATTCTATTTAGCCTTTAAGCAAATACTGAATGAGTGCTCACACCATGTACAAGTTATTCTGTTGTATAATGAAAAAGCAGTACTATATTACTGTCTCATCCTATTCTGTTGCTACTAACATCTCTAAGGGATTCCTGTATATTTCAGTTGGTAAAGACTCCACCTGAAGTTCAGGAGACCCCAGTTTGATTCCTGGATTGGGAAGATCTGCTGGAGAAGAGATACACTACTCACTCCAGAATTCTTAGGCATCCCTTGTGGCTCAGCTGGTAAAGAATCCACCTGCAATGCAGGAGACCTGGATCAAATTCCTGGGTTGGGAAGGTCCCCTGGAGAAGGGAGAGGCTACCCACTTCGGTATTCTGGCCTAGAATTCCATGGACTATATAGTCCAAGGGGTGACAAAGAGTTGGACACAACTGAGTGACTTTCACACTCACACAATATTTCTAAATGGCTACCATTTTAAGACTTCCTCAGACTCATTATCCAGTTTTGAAAGTCTTCTTTCAAATATATAAAATCTTTCCTTAATGCTTGCTACAGCTCTGAAGGAATTTTTGTTTTTTCTTCTTTAATTTGTTATGTTTCTCTTTTTTTTTATGCATTCATACCTTGAGCAGGCACTCACTGAACATAAACATTGGTCAGGAGCTAGGATGGATGCAGTGAGCAAAGTTTACAAATCCCTCCATCCTCTGGAGCTCATATCCTGATATTCATTCTTTACATTATACCACAGGGCAGACATGCATCTTTAATCTAATCATGAAATCATTAATATTTTCCACATCACCCTACTGGGATCATTTCATATTTCTGAGTAGTAGGAAACTTCAGCTACTTTTTGTTGTTGTTGTTCAGTGACTAAGTCATGTCCAACTCTTTGTGACCCGATGGACTACAGCATGCTAGGCTTCCCTGTCCTTCACTGTCTTCTGGAGTTTGCTCAAATTCATGTCCACTGGGCCATATTTTTACACACCTTATATGTGGCCTCAGTTTTTCAAACTGCTTTTATCTCCATAGTAAATCTTTCTGTGGCATTTAGACTTGGTCACTCGTTGATATTCAGGCTGTTAATGTCAATGTATTCTTATCCTATCTATTTAAAGTTATTTTTCTATTGTTTTCTAGAAACATAGAATTTGAATGGCAACATTTAAGATTTAAAATAAAGTGTCTAACAATTTCTTAACATATACCAAAACGGATGTTACAGATAGATCTTGCTGAGAAAGATGTTTGGAATAGACAAGAATGCTTCTATTTATTTTTGGCTTCAGTACTTTAGAAATTTTAGGATGTAACTTTAGAACTATTTAATTAGAGCAAACCATAACACCCTATTGTCTAGGATCAAGTTCTTATTTCCTATATGATTCCTAGCATCTTCCCAGAGATGTGGAAATTTTCTGTGGTACATATTAGCTGGAAAAGAATGAAGGCAAAAGAAGTAGGGGGCTGCAGAGAATGAGATGCTTAGTAACATCACCCCCTCAATGGACATGAATTTGAGCAAACTCTGGGAGGACAGAGGAGCCTGATGTGCTAAAGTCCATGGGATCCCAATGAGTCAGACATGACTTAACAACTGAACAATAATAAATATTTGAATTAGGAGCCAAGTTGCAGCTGCAGAGTCTATAAATGTTCTGGAGTTATCAAGTTCTACAGATATCAAAGATTGTTTACAATAACATACTATTTACTTTCCAGAAACAGAATGCTAATGAGTACACGACAGTCTCCTGATTTCTCACCATGTATCCGGTTACTGTATAAACATTAAGCATAATACAAGGTCGAAATAAAAATATAGGTTTGTGGTTATTTTGTTTTCAGTTTTTCAACCTAGTAAGTAAATATTTACTATTTTTTTCTTCAAAAGGTTTGCTTTCGCTTTCAAGACACCAATTGCAGAGATTTCTTTGAAATCAGCAGGAAGTAGTTCTACCAGGTTGCTGAATGGTTACTACATGGCTGAAACCCTTTGAAATTTCTAAACAGGAAACTTCAGATGAACGTCTCTCTCTATGTCAAATGTCACTTGAAGTTTATACAGATATGTTTTACAAAAGGAGCACTGTTACCTCTGAGTCTTGAGTCTAGGGTTGATTACAAAGAATAATCTTTGTGTTATACTGATTGTTCAATGTCTTTATTAATTTCTACTAGAAATACACTCCAATATATTGTACTAGTAGTAGAAATAAAATCACTGTCAATTTTATATGTAGGATGAAAATGAATATCATTTGGGGATTGTATTGTTCTGTCAGTTCAGTTCAGTTGCTCAGCCGTGTCTGACTCTTTGCATCCTAATGGACTGCGGCATGCCAGGCCTTCCTGTCCATCACCAACTCCCAGAGTTTACTGAAGTTCATGTCCATTGGGTCAGTGATACCATCCAACCATCTCATTCTCTGTTGTCCCCTTCTTCTCCCACCTTCAATATTTCCCAGCCTCAGGGTCTTTTCCAATGAGTCAGTTCTTCACATCAGGTGGCCAAAGTATTGGAGCATCAGCTTCAACATCAGTCCTTCCAATGGATATTCAGGACTCATTTCCTTTAGGACTGTTTAGTTTGATCTTGCAGTCCAAGGGATTGTCAAGAGTCTTCTCCAACACCACAGTTCTAAAGCATCAGTTCTTTGGTGATCAGCTTTCTTTATAGTCCAACTCTAACATGACTACTTGAAAAACCCTAGCTTTGACTAGATGGGCCTTTACTACTACTACTAGATCATATTAGGTAAGGTAAGGTAAGTAAAGTCACTCAACTGTGTCTGACTCTTTGTGACCCCAGGGACTGCAGCCCACCAGGCTCCTCAGTCCATGGGATTTTCCAGGCAAGAATACTGGAGTGGGTTGCCATTTCCTTCTCCACAGGATCTTCCCGACCTGGGGATCGAATCCGGGTCTCCTGCATTGGAGGCAGATGCTTAAACCTCTGAGCCACCAGGGAAGCCCCAACCCCCACATTTCAGTGGCTTAAAACAGAAAAAAAAATCCCTCTCAGGTTATATATTAGTTATGAGTTAACAGGGTAATATCAGCTTCTCAGTCATTTAGATACCTGGGCAGTTGGAGACACTGTTTGTTAAAAGACAATTCTCCATGAATCACTTGTAGTCTTTATGCCTAATAGTGATGTTGGAAGGTTTTTTCCCAGATTCTATTTTTAAGAATGTTTGAATAATCGTCTTAGAACAGCAATATCATCATCTCTTAGAGACAGGGCAGACTTGTTTCCTGATTGAGACAATAAAAATTCTGTCTCTGGAACAAAGGCTAGACTGATCTGCCAGAAGTCCCTTTAAAATATTGGGGATTAGTGCACCTCCGGGCTCCTCAACTGGACAAAACTCACTGTACAGCAGCATTCCTTTGGGATATTTCCCATGGGACTTGTGGACAAGGGAAATCTATGTGAACATGAAGCTCCTGCTCTTTGTTATACTGTGAGCGATAAATTCCTTTGTCTCTGACCCAGGAGTTTCAAGTGGTCTGCTAGCATCCAAACAATATATTTCCATTTTTAACTTTTTCTGTAACTTTAATGTAACCTATATAACAAACATATAGCACTGTGGTGCCATATATCATGGTGAATTATAAAGTCTATTCTGAAATCAATAAAATTAAAAAAAACTTTTCAATGTATGCATGATCTGGTTTATACCAAAAATAATAAAAAAAAAAGAAAGTGTAAGTTGGCCATTGAGGTTAGCAGAACTTATTAAACAGTGTTTATTTCCAGTTTCTAGATAGTTCTTTTTCAAGTCAGTTTTCAAATATATAACCTGAGAGAGGCAATCCAATTGATAGCAGTTCAAAAATCTGGAGTAATTTAAAATGTAGTAACATATAAATATGCAGAAGGCAATGGCACCCCACTCCAGTACTCTTGCCTGGGAAATCCCATGGACAGAGGAGCCTCGTAGGCTACAGTTCATGGGGTCGCTAAGAGTTGGACACAACTGAGTGACTTCACTTTCACTATTCACTTTCATGCATTGGAGAAGGAAATGGCAACCCATTCCAGTGTTCTTGCCTGGAGAATCCCAGGGACAGAGGAGCCTAATGGGCTTCCGTCTATGGGGTCGCACAGAGTTGGACACAACTGACGCTACTTAGCAGCAGCAGCAGCAGCAATATATAAATAAGTCGAGTAAATATGTACATTATATTTTCTGGTGATTGATCATTTTTCAAAAATAAAACTGTGACAAATTAATTGATTAGTCTGAAAATACTGTAAAATTACAGCTCCTGATTTTCTCACTTTCTGTACTATTTGGAACATAGGTTTCTATGATATGTATCTAGGAGATGCTAACAAAATAAAGTCTTAACTTTTTATGCTTCAACCCAAAATTGATACATCAAAGACCATCATTATAATTTGTCACATGATCTTAACAAGTGGGAAGGTAATGTACCCTTCTTTGGTTCAGTTCTCCAGCAGAAAAGAGCCCTGCATATTGATGAATCCTAGTAATGCATAAGCTCATGGGCTTTCTCTATCGTGTGACCTATGGATTGGCCCTTACACCCTTATAAATGCTATATATAGATAATGTGCATTTGCTGAAAGAATTCCTATAAAGATCTTCCTCTTTTTATGACTATAGTTATTTCTAGCTTTCCAACTTGGGAATACTAGTGTACTTTTTTAGATTTGTGTTGAAAAACTGCACTTTTTTTTTTCCCAGCAAAGATTATAGTGACTTGCTTCTTAGTGCATTATTTCACTTTTTTTCTCAGAGGCAAGAATATGATCTTCAAAATTTTGCATATTTCAAAGATTTCTTGACATTATTCTCTCCATATTAGACTGATATTTACCTTCCATCTTTCAATTTAGGCTGTATAATGAGTATTGAGAAGAGCACTATTAACATGTCATTCTTTCCAGATGTTCCCAAGAAAGCTTTGGAGATTTTTAAATCACTGTACCATTTTCAGTAACTCTAAGCTATTCCACGGCATTGAAACTGTCTCATAGAGTTTCAGACTCTGGATGATAAGTAGGTTTAATCTCATAAATCATTTCTGAACTGTTGGTAGAATCAGCTTGGATTACTTTGTGGAAAAGTGCTGTGCTAGCTGCCATGGGCCTGCAAAGAGGAAAAAGTACATGCAGTGAATAATATTCTAAGCCAACTGAATCCTCTAGGAATATCACGAAAAAGCAGAGTCTGATTGAGAAGGAAAGTGCCATTAGTGAGAAAACTCATTTGCCAGCCCAAGTGGGACCTCCTGAACAATATTAAAGACTTTATTTATTTATTTTAATTTTATTTTTTAGGTTGTTTTATTGCACTGGAAACCCACCAAAGGAGTTTAGCCTGATAAATCCCCCTCATTCCCACAGAACACAACTGTGTATATGGCTGCTTTCTCTTTGAAATAACTGACTTTTTCTCTGGACATGACTCTTAAGATTAAAACTTAATCTATTAAAATATCTGTTGCTACCTTGAAAGAAAACATAAGGAAATGGAGAAAACTCAGATGGGCAAAGTATTTCTGTTAAGGCAAGGTGCTTGTTGATCTGCAAAGATGAGGAAATGTCTCAGAGGATAAGATCTAGGGGAGACTTGGCAAACTGGAGTTATTTAAAATATCTCCATTTCTCTGAAAACTCTGTCTAGTGCTCTGACTTTTGAAAACAGCTTGTATTATCGATGACTCTGAAATTTTGATACGGTTATGACAGGTTTTTGGTTATTTATTGGTCCAAACATTTAAAGCAACAGAGAATTAAATTTAATTAAATTCTTGCCTATTCTAGCATATTGATATTATAAACACTTTCCTTCTCTGATTTTTTACATTTGATAGTTTGTGAACGATTGCTAAACTTTTATGAAAAATGATTTTAATTACTTTATAGACTTTATTTTTATAATTTTGATAATCTGGAAAACAAATGTTATTAGCCTAAGATTGTGATGTGTGTATGTGCTAAATCATTTCAGTTGTGTCTGACTCTTTGTGACCCTGTGGACTGTAGCCCACCTTTCTTCAAAAAAAACATAGATTTAGTACTTTCAATACACTCTAAGAAGTAATTAACTGAAATGACCAGTCATTATCTGTAATAGTTTCATGGGAAAAAAAATTTGATAAATCTTCAACCCACAAGTGCATTAAACACGGAGGCATAAAGTTTCTGGCTAAAATATATCTGCTTCTTGAGCAACATTATGGAACTCACAAAATAATCTGCTATTTTTTTTTTTTAACTTGGCCTAACAATAGGAAATTTGTATTTGGATTAGTTCTGTAGGATGTAGGTCTGAGTTACTCATATAGGAACCCAAGAAGAATGTTTATCCGGAAGAATGCTTTAGGCAGTTTTTTATCAGTTTTCTCTTGATAACTGTTCTCTGCCCCATGAATTATTCTAATTATTCCATTCTTATGAATCACAAATTAAAACACACTTTTGAGATAGTGGAATAAAAGTAGTAGCATCATGATTAGCAATACCATTTCCCAAAGTATCTATGCAAACAAAACAGAAGACAGAAATATATATAAGTCTAAGGGATGTGATCTACAATTGTATACACAGTCCTGGTATGAATACCATGTTTAGAATCTATTTTGTAACATAAGAGTGTTGGAACCCCTGCATGCAGAATAAAATTAAGTAAACTTTAAAAATCATAAGTATTTAATGAAGCTTTCCTAGTGAATATATAAATCACTAGAATCTATACAATAAAATTATTCCTGATCATTACTTTGGTTGATATACAACAAAATATGTTAATAGAAATGGATTTCAAGATGATTAATTTTAGACTAACAGCTCTTATTAAGTATTAGCTTTCTAAAATACCAGTAGTAAGAGAAAAATCAGCTTTTATTTTGCCAAGGACTTTAATGTTTACTGAAAAAATTTACTAATGAGTTGTATCAAGAAGGATATACTAATTATGATACAGATATTTGTAGAATAGAAATTTCAATAGATAATATTTTAAAAATGAATTTCTCTAGCTTATAGGGATGTTTAATTTACAAATAAAATGTATATTTTCTGAAAACAAAAGTCAAATAGTGTTTCAAATATTTTAAATTAAATGTACATTACTTAAAGGGAAATAGGTACAAGAATTGTAGCTAAAGATAATAAACTCTGTAGAACAGCATTCTGAGAACACTTTCTGTGTTTATGGTGAGCACATGTTTCATCATCAGTCTGAGGAAGAACAACTATTGATAGCTTGTTTAGCCCTCTTGTGCTCCCCCAGCTCCTTTCTGCTAGGTGTGTTACTTCGACTGCGAGGACTATATAAGTTCACTGCTCTGTGCTGCATGCAACACCGGCTTTTAGGACACAAGAATAAAATTGGACATCTGATTCAGATCAGTGATATTTCAGTGAACAGGTTAGTTTACCACTCTGTTGTGTGTAATACAGTCTGAAAACAGACACACATATATAAGACGTTTCTAAGACAGCTAGCTATGCGCATGGTTCAAGATAGTGTTATTTCTGACTTGACTTTAACTCTTCCTGCTCTTAAATGTGAACATAATTCACATGATCTATGGAAGTTGAGAAGTACTAAAATCTGACTTTATGCTGGAGATCCAAAGGAGCCAGTAGTATAGTTTCAGTCTTATCTGAAGGTCTGGGCACTCGGAGACATGAAAATTCCAGTTTGAAAGACAGGAAGTTTGAGACCCAAGAACAGCTCATGTTTCAGGTGGAGTCTTGTGGTAGGAAAAGACTAAGGAAAAGACCAATGTCCCATCTAAGGTCTTCATTTGATTTCATGGGATCAAGAGTCAGACACAACTGAGCATGCATGCACTCATACTAAGGAGGACAATACTTTATTCAGTGTACTGATTGATTCAACTATTAAGCTCATCCAGAATGACGCTTACAGCCACACCCAGAGTATTGCTGGACCCAGGGTCTAAACAAACTGAGGCCCAGCAAATTTGACATGTAAAATTAGCCAAAATGCAGGAAACTGTGAACTTACACTATGAATAGGCATAAAGAATTAATTGGTAACTCTTAAGCAGTCTACTACATTAAACATTCTAAGTAATTTTCTTTGCATTGTCAAATAGAAATGATAAACATCTTTGTTAAATTGTATAAGAATTAAAATTATAATAAATTAGATATGTATTGCTGCTGCTGTTGCTAAGTTGCTTCATTCATGTGCGACCTCATAGATGGCAGCCCACCAGACTCCCCTATTCCTGGGATTCTCCAGGCAAGAACATTGGAGTGGGGTGCCATTTCCTTCTCCAATGCGTGAAAGTGAAGTCGCTCAGTCATGTCCGACTCTTTGCGACCCCATGGACTGCAGCCCACCAAGCACCTCCGTCCATAGGATTTTCTATGCAAGTGTATTGGAGTAGGTTGCTTTGTCCAGATATGTATTGGGAAGTATGCATATAATAGTGGAACAAAACATATTTTCTAGGAATTTGAATATTCAGTCATTTTCTAAGACTCTGAAATCCAGGCAAATTTGAGGTCCTAATGGACCCATGATAATGGACATGGATTATTTCCCTCCATTAAACACATATAGCCACCCAGTCAGTAATGAGTTCATCAATTTACTTTCAAAGTTTGTAGAACTATTCATCTTTGTAAAAATTTGCATAATATTTATTTTATTTAACTATATAAACATATATATCATCTTCTTTTCAGAAACAGAGGTAGCTAAATCAAAGAAAAAAATTCATTTTCTTATTAGTAAATAAGATCCTTCTTTGCAAATATGTAGCTGAAGTAATATGGCCATTTCAGTCATAATCTCACAAGTCAGAATTTTTGAAAACTTTACTGGCTTTTCTAAGTCTCAAGTATAACATTCAGTATAATGTGTGCTCATTTCCTAAATAATATCCAAGTGGCTTAAAAGATCACAACTTTCCAAAGGGTTGCTTAGTCTTCCTGGTACAGTTTT
>SJYC01112866.1:0-11178 GCA_006408675.1 Madoqua kirkii
ATATAATTATACACATGAGATATGCACATCTATTTTATGTATATACAAGTAGAAGAAAAACAATATAATAATGAACATTTATTGAAAATTCTGTGTTCAAAATTATTTCTAAGAATCTTATATGTACTGTCTCTTCACATTATTAAAATAGCCCATGCAACCAGTACAATATAAACCCATTATGTAGATGTAGAAACTGAGACTGAGAAAAGTCAGCTTAGTTAGTTGCCTGTCATAACATGGCTAAGAGCTGAGCTGAAGCACTGACTGCTGTCGTCCAGTCTCTAAGTTGTGTTCAACTCTTCACGAACACATGGACTCAAGCACATCTGGCTTCCCTATCCTTCACTGCCTCCCTCAGTTTGCCCAAGTTCATGACCGGTGGAACAGTGATGCCATCCAACAAGCTCATCCTGTCATCCCAGTCTCTTCCTGTCCTCAATATTTTCCAGCATCAGGGTCTTTTCCAGTGAGTTGGCTCTTCACATCAGGTGGCCATATTATTGGAGCTTCAGCTTCAGTATCAGTCCTTTCAGTGATTATTCAGAACTGATTTCCTTTAAGATTGACTGGCTGAATCTCCTGGCTGTCCAAGGGGTTTTTTAAAAATATAACTTTATTTATTTTAATTGAAGGCTAATTATTCATGGCAATGTATGGCAAAACCACTACAGTATTGTCCAAGGGACTCTTAAGAGTCTTTTCTAGCACGACAATTCTAACGCATAATGAGCCATCAGGGAAGCCCATGAGGAACTGATTGGCAGTAATAAAAAATAAGTACAGCTTATAATATGTTGGTCTCAGTTTATGATATGTATTACTTCTTATCACAAACATAATGACATATTTGAGATTTTTTTCCATCAGATCTCCACTTAGTGCTACCATACTTTAGGTATTATAATGTTAGGTCACTATAAGGCAGACATGAGTTTCAGTTTCTCTGTGGTCTAACACACACACAAAAGTAACAATTCCCAGTAATGAAAAATTCAAATAAGCAGTGGCTCCCTTTAATGCAGTGGAGGGTATTTGGCCTCCAGTATAAGAAGGTAGAAGAAAAGTAAGATGGAAGAAGCTGATTAGCTTTTATCTGCTGTGGCCTAAATCAGAAATACACCACTCCAGTCACATTCCTTTGTCTTGAAGTATTTGTATGTCTTCAATTCAACCTCAAGGGGGAATGTAAAATGCCAGGTAATACATGGGTATCTAGTGAGTGCAATATCTTTCACAGCATTTACACCAATTTTTAAAACTTAAATGCATTTTTGTATTTCATTGTTAGATTGGCTTTCCCCCAAAGGCAACTCTAAAACAAGGGATCAAACAGACGTACTTCATTCAGCTGAGAATCCAGGAAACACTGGTAGAGGAATGAGGTATTTGAATGAATAAGAGGTGGAAGTCAGTAAAGGTGAGACTATAAAGGAAGTTACAAGCAGAGCTTACTTTTTCTGGAAACTGGTAATAAGAGGATTCAAAGTCATCAGCAGAGAAGAGAGGAAGGTGAAATGTTTGTGCACTATCATCCATTTATTGCTATTAAGGACATTAGTTCCTTGAAACTTTCAGTCTGCTGCAAGAGTAGAATTGAGTGTTCCAAGGGTAAGAGAAAGCCTTGGTAAAGAGATCCAGATATTGCTGTTGGAAGTCATGAAAAAGGGGAATATGGACAGGATGTTTACTATAACTACACACATTATATCTGTGTATATGTGTTTAAATGCACTGCTTATTTTATTTATATATGCACATACACATATGAAACATATATCAATGAGTGTCATATATATAATTTTTGTATTGAATCAATGGTTCCCAACATTTTGTTGTGAGAGACCAGTTTCAGGGAAAAACAATTTTTCCATGGACTGGGGATGGGGAGAGTGTTCCTTTCAGGATGATTCAAGCATTTTATTTATTGTGTATTTTATTTCTATTATTATTACATCTGCTCCGCCTCAGATCATCTGGCATTAGATTCCAGGGGTTGGGAGCCCCTGTACTAAATAGTATACATAATATATGATAATAAACAATACTCTTATTAAACACATTATTTCCTTTTGGACCAAAAAAAAAAAATCTGCAGGTAAGATAAATTCAGTTTTTCTGACTGTCCCAGTGGAAAGCAAAGCTATCCTTAATGCTTGCACTTCTTGAAATTAAGGAAATGATAAGGTTTGACTTGCACACAATACATTTCTCACATAGTATACACTGCTGCAGGATTTTAAGCTGAACATTTGAGATCTAAGGTTTCTGAGTGAGAAAAAGCACCCTGTGTGATATGAGTTGCCTGAGATGTGCTATCTGTGAATGGGGAATATAGTTGTGATATTACATACACTTCTCCTTTTTTAACTTTTCTTCAAACAACTACATAATGTATAATTTGAATCACTCAGTGATGGGTAAAGAATGCACAGGTAGCTGTGAGTTGACAAAATATTATGCAATTTTAATACAAGAGCAAATCATTTATACCATTAATCACTCAATATTAAAACTACGAAGTTATTAAACTGCTATGAATATTATTTTTTAAACCAGCTTTAGTTCATCCATTTTAAATGTATACTACTCTACCAAATGTATTTTATTTCTCTTTTTCATTTTGTTATTTCAGAGGTTTTAACTCTTTAGTTAGTAAAAAATATTCTGTATATAAGAGTTTCAAAGCAGATATATGCTCAAATTTATATTTTTAGAAGAAAGAAAAACATTTCTTCTAAAGCCCTCATTTCTGCATTTCCAACTCTAAGTTTCTTACTATTTTCACCAAAGCCCTACCTGGTTTGGCTCCTGAATAATTCTCCAATGTCATGTCTTACCTCTTTACCCATTGCTGATTTCATCTTAATTGACCACTTTCATTTCTTCATGCATGTCAAGAATGCACTGAGCTATCACATTTGCTATTTTCACTGAAATTATCTGTTACCAGCTATGTGCACTGTTCTCTCAATATGTTCAAATCTCTGCTAAAAGGTAATATCATCAAATAGAATTTCCTGGATCATTGCACCTAAGATGCAGCCCCAATTTTATTCTTTCCCTACCCTGGCTTTATTTCATTACTAATGTTTATCATTCTTGAGAACATTCATAAGTTCTTATGCTGTGTGGTTGCTTATGAATGTGTGGTTTTCTCCTTAATTAGTCTCCATGATGGCAGGGATCTTTACCTTAATCTCTCTGAAATTCCCAGTGCCTAGAACATTGTCGGAAATATAGGACACATTAAAAAATTTCTTTAATTGATACAAATCAATAAATAGAGGAATAAATTCATTTTAAAGAGATGATTGAAACATAAAGCAATTGTCTCATAATATGAAATAGTTATCTTCAATACAAGTCATGTCAACTATGATATTAAACCAAGATTTCTGATGACCACATTTGAATTAATTTATTTGTTCCTTTCAAAAACCCTGAGAACTGGAATTTATTATTATTTCTGCAATATTAGGGTAATATAGTATCTAAGTTTCAGATTTAGTTTATACATATAGTTATTATATGAGCATGCATTTTTGTGGACTGATTTGGTGGAATGATTAACTAGCCAACTTTTTTTCTGAAACCAAATAGGAGTTTCTCAACAACAGAAGAAAATTTATATTTTTTGTTAGTTATTTTGCTTGCTTATTTTGTTCTAAGGGGCTTCTGAGTGACTGCAGAGTGGAGTTATTACTTTAGGATATAGTCAAAGGTATAATTATCATATTAGATTAATCAGATGTAGTGAAAAAGATTCATAATATTGTATTTAGGATATTCAAAAAATGTGGAACAACCAGAAATAAGAAAAAATTGAAACAATTTATTATTCTAAATGGGAGTATAAAGGATTGACTTTAGCCTTATCAACATCAGGGAGGAAAATGTCTAATCATTTTAAAATACTTGTGATGGTAGTCTCTCCTCTAGCAGTCCTGTTAAGCAGTTTAACTTGTATGTTCTGGGACTACTTGCTTCCTTAGGGAGGACCATACACCAAGAGTTGATTTTATTAAGCAAGATAACATAGCAAAAATAATCCAGATCAGAAATATACTTTATCCAGTACTTCATTCTGAAACCCAGTTTCCTATCTGCCTCGTTGAGTTTTTTCCATTTCTTTGTGAGAGCTTAGTGTGTAGCTTGGCTATTCTGTTAATAGCATTTTAGCCATGGATTTCTGGACTATTTGGTCCTGATAAATGGGGTTCACTGGAAGGCAGTACCATTGTGTATGTGTGTGTGTATGTGTGTGTGTGTGTGTACAGTTTCCTGGAAGCTGGGATCAAATTACTCAATATAAGGAAAGGATGTTGGAAATACAAGGGGATTCTAAAGATGGAAGAACAAAGCATTGGCAACGAGTACTTTATACAGATGATAAAGAAAAGAAAAAAAAAAAACAGGCTGTTAGTTATTCCAAAAGAACACAGCTTCATTATTACCTTTGTTTCTAGATAATGTAATATAATTTTTCCCTTTCCATTAATCTTTTCACCATTAGTTCTTTCAGGGCAAAATCAGACATCTATTCTTCAGGGATATACAAATAGCAAGTAACTAAAGTGGTGAGTGTTAGGGAAAATGGCTTCCCTTGTGGATCAGCTGTTAAAGAATCCACCTGCAATGTGGGAAACCTGCGTTTGATCCCTGGGTAGGGAAGATCCCCTGGAGAAGGGAAAGGCTACCCACTCCAGTATTCTGGCCTGGAGAATTCCATGGACTGTATAGTCCATGGGATCGCAAAGAATTGGACATGACTGAGAGACTTTCACTTTCACTTTTAGGGGTAAAAAGAGGGATTGAATAAATCAGTGATTCTGAAAAGCTGGATCTTCATTATAATTTTTTTTTTTTTGGTGGGGTTGTCACTTTTTGAAAAAGTGTAGATTTCAGAGTCACATTACCAAAACTACCAATTTAGACTAGGCAAGCTTGAATGATATAAATCAGTACATTTATAAAGTATGACAGGTTGTTAGAATTATCAATCAGAGTGGGAACAACATCATTTACTGACTTGGATGCTTGCCCCTGTTCTGAGAGTCTACGATACTGAACTCTCCTCCACGATCTGCTTCTTTTCTCTCGTGGCTACAGTGAGAACGAAATAGTAACTAACTCTCCATTGACATTGATCCCACCTGTTTGAGCATCTATAGCCTAAAAGACTGATAGATTTCCAGCACTCTCTTTTCCATAGCTGGAGAATGAAAAATGTGAAATTACATTTAGAACTTTTTCTAAACAAGTCACTGAAACCTGACAACAACTCAGGGACACTTAACCTGTAGTTTCCTGGCGTGCTGAGGGTATGCTGCTTGTCTTTGCTAATCACTCTGTCTTTATTAGTCTTCCCATTAAATTCCACTTTATTGACATGTACACACTGTTTTTAATATGTTCAAAATAGATAATCAACAAAGGCTGACTGTATAGTACAAGGAAGGTTTCTCAATATTCTGTAATAATCTAAATGGGAAAAGAATTTGAAAAAGAATAGATACACGTGTATGTAAAAAAAGCAATTGAAAGCTATTTTAATATATCATACTAGTTGGGTTTCAGCATGTGATTGGTATCACTGCATCTGTTTGAAATGTGAAGTTGGCAGATTAATTTTGTTCTACATTTTGGTGTTGCTGATTCTGTCTTAATGTCATGTACTTCTCATGGATGATAATGACAATGATAAAATGGCATCAAACATTTTACAAAGCCAAATTGTAGTACCTATGAGTCTTAGAAATTCAGAGCTATCATTAATACATATACCAATGCATATTATACCTAATACATAATATTAATAAATATATTCTTTATATTAAATAAATAAACTATTATTGTATATGTATATTATTAATAAGCATCCTGTGGCTCATATGGTAAGGAATCTGCTTGCAATGCAAGAGACTTACGTTCAGTCCTTGGGTCAGGATTATCCCCTGGAGAAGGAAATGGCAACCAACTCCAGTGTTCTTGCCTGGAGAATCCCATGGATAGAGGAGCCTGGTGGACTACAGTCCATGGGGTTGTAAAGAGTCAGACAGGACTGAGTAACTAATACTTTCACTTTATATTATTTATATATAACTATTATATAATATAGATAGTAAATCATTATATGATAAAATAAATACTATAGAAAATACTAGATAATCATACATGCCATATGTAATATACATGCATGATTAATTTAAATGAAAATTTAATAGGATACCTGTACCAGAGAATTTACTTATAGCTTAAAAGATATTGAGGACTTCCCTGGTGGCTCAGATGGTAAAGCATCTGTCTACAATGTGGGAGACCCAGGTTCGATCCCTGGGTTGGGAAGATCCCCTGGAGAAGGAAATGGCAATCCACTCCAGGACTATTGCCTGTAAAAATCCCATGGACAGAGGAGCCTGGTAGGCTACAGTCCAGGGGGTCGCAAAGAGTCAGACATGACTGAGCAACTTGACTTCACTTCACTTTACTTTTTAAAAGATATTGTAGCATTCTTGATTTGATTTACTTCTTCTTAGACTTATTTTCATAAGAGAGGGAAAAGCATGGAGTGATTATTTTAAGATCATAATTTCATGTGAAAATTACGTCTTTGAGTTCCATTTCCCCTTTGCTGATTGGTGACATCAGACTTATTTCACATGGCCATTCAAAGCACAGCATGAATCTGGAAATTAACTCAGAGCTGTTGTAATTTCCTCATGTAATTGTCTTATTTTTTTCTGTTATGTAAATTATCCAGATGGCAATAAGATCTTAAGAGATAAACAATATAACATAATTTGGATAAAATCATACATGATTATATCTAAGTCTGATAGTGAAAAAAGGAAGGTAGAACAATGACTTCAACTTTTGGAAATATAGTTTCTTTTTCCAAGTTTGAATTATTGTTCTACCAATTGCTTTTTTTGTTGTTGTTATTGAGCAAATTTTTGGACTTAGGTTTCAGATCTAGATTGTCACTGATAATATAGGAAATATAAGACTAATCTTTAAAGAGAGTTTTAGAGCCTAGATAAAACATTTGTAAAATGTCTGTCTTACAACTTATACTCAAGTCATTTTTACTACTGTAGTTTCAAAAGTGGCAATAACACAGGAGCGGTTGAGAGGAGCTATCATACGTCTGAGGTCAGGGGCGGTGACTGAGAGGAGCTAATCCACGCCCAAGGTCAGAGGAGGTAGTCGAGAGGAGCAATCCTACATCCAAGGAGCAGTGGCTACGCAGGAGTAAGAGGGCCAAGAGAAGCAACTCCACATTCAGGATCAGGAGGGACGGCTGTGAGAAAATACCCCTCATCCAGGGTAAGGAGCAGTGGCTGCGCTTTGCTGGAGCAGTGGTGAAGAGATACACCACGTCAAAGATAAGAGAAACCCAAGTAAGACCGTAGATGTTGTAGAGGGCATCAGAGGTCAGACACGCTGAAATCTTAATCACAGAAAACTAGGCAATCTGATCACATGGGCCACAGCCTTGTCTAACTCAGTGAAACTAAGCATGACTGCAGGGCAACCCAAGACGGGAGGGTCAAGGTGGAGAGATCTGACAGAATGTGGTCCACTGGAGAAGGGAATGGCAAACCACTTAAGTTTTCTTGCCTTGAGAACCCCATAAACAGTATGAAAAGGCAAAATGATAGGATACTGAAAGAGGAACTCCCTGGGTTGGTAGGTGCCCAATATGCTTGCTCCTGGAGATCAGTGGAGAAATAACTCCAGAAAGAATGAAGGGATGGAGCCAAAGCAGACACAATAACCAGTTGTGGATGTGACTGGTGACAGAAGAAAGGTCCAATGCTGTAAAGAGCAATATTGCATAGGAACCAGGAATGTCAGGTCCATGAATCAAGGCAAATTGGAAGTGGTCAAACAAGAGATGGCAAGAGTGAACATCGATGTTCTAGAAATCAGCAAACTAAAATGGACTGGAATGAGTGAATTTAACTCAGATAACCATTATATCTAGTATGGCAGGCAGGAATCCCTCAGAAGAAATGGAGTATCCATCATGATCTACGAAAGAGTCTGAAATTCAGTACTTGGATGCAGTCTAAAAATCAACAGAATGATCTCTGTTCGTTTCCAAGGCAAACCATTCAATATCATAGTAATCCAAGCCTATGCTCCAACCAGTAATGCTGAAGAAGCTGAAGTTGAATGGTTCTATGAAGACCTACAAGACATTTTAGAACTAACAACCAAAAAAGATGTCCTTTTCATTATAGGGGACTGGAATGCAAAAGTAGGATATCAAGAAACATCTGGAGTAACAGTCAAATTTGGCCTTGGAGTTCAGAATGAAGCAGGGCAAAGGCTAATAGAGTTTTGCCAAGAGAATGCACTGGTCATAGCAAACACCCTCTTCCAATGACACAAAAGAAGACTCTACACATGGACATCACCAGATGGTCAACACCTCACCTAAATCAGACTGATTATATTCTTTGCAGCCAAAGATGGAGAATCTCTATACAGTCAGCACAAACAAGACTGGGAGCTGACTGTGACTCAGATCATGAACTCCTTATTGCCAAATTTAGACTTAAATTGAAGAAAGTGGGGAAAACCACTAGACCATTCAGGTATAACCTAAATTAATTCCCTTATGATTATACAGTGGAAGTCAGAAATAGATTTTAGGGAATGAATCTGATAGGCAGAATGCGTGATGAACTATGGATGGAGTTTTGTGATATTGTACGGGAGACAGGGATCAAGACCATACCCATGGAGAGAAATGCAAAAAAGCAAAATGGCTGTCTGTGAAGGTCTTACAAATAGCTGTGAAAAGAAGAGAAGTGAAAAGCAAAGGAGAAAAGGAACGATATAAGCATCTGAATGCAGAGTTCCAAAGAATAGCAAGGAGAGATAAGAAAGCCTTCTTTAGTGATCAATGCAAAGAAACAGAGGAAAACAACAGAATGGGAAAGACTAGAGATTTCTTCAAGAAAATTAAAGATACCAAGGGGAACATTTCATGCAAAGATGGGCTCAATAAAGGACAGAAGTGGTATGGACCTAACAGAAGCAGAAGATATTAAGAAAAGGTAGCAAGAATACACAGAAAAACTGTACAAAAAAGAGCTTCATAACCAATATAATCATGACGGTGTGATCACTCACCTAGAGCCAGACATCCTGTAATGTGAAGTCAAGTGGGCTTTAGAAAGCATCACTACGAACAAAACTAGTGGAGGTGATGGAATTCCAGTTGAGTTATTTCAAATCCTGAAAGACAATGCTGTGAAAGTGCTGCACTCAATATACCAGCAAATTTGGAAAACTCAGCAGTGGCCACAGGACTGGAAAAGTTCAGTTTTCATTCCAATCCCAATGAAAGGCAATGCCAAAGAATTCTCAAACTACTGCACAATTGCACTCATCTCATATGCTAGTAAAGTAATGCTCAAAATTCTACAAACCAGGCTTCAGCAATACGTGAGCCGTGAACTTCTAGATGTTCGAGTCAGTTTTAGAAAAGGCAGAGGAGTCAGAGGTCAAATTGCCAACATCCACTGGATCATGGAAAAAGCAAGAGACTTCTAGAAAAACATCTATTTCTGCTTTATTGACTATGTCAAAGCCTTTGACTGCGTGGATCACAATAAACTGTGGAAAATTCTGAAAGAGATGGGATAGCAGACCAACTGACCTGCCTCTTGAGAAACCTGTATGCAGGTCAGGAAGCAACAGTTAGAACTGGACATGGAACAACAGACTAGTTCCAAATAGGAAAAGGAGTACGTGAACGCTGTATATTGTTGCCCTGCTTAGTTAATTTATATGCAGAGTGCATCATGAGAAACCCTAGGCTAGATGAGGCACAAGCTTGAATCAAGTTTGCCTGGATAAATATCAATAACCTCAGATATGCAGATGACACCCTCCTTATGGCAGAAATTGAAGAGGAGCTAAAAAGCCTCTTGATGAAAGTGAAAGAGGAGAGTGAAAAAATTGACATAAAGCTCAACATTCAGAAAACTAAAATCATGGCATCTGGTCCCATCACTTCATGGGAAATAGATGGGGAAACAGTGGAAACAGTGTCAGACTTTATTTTGGGGGGCTCCAAAAGCACTGCAGATGGTTACTGCAGCCATGAAATTAAAAGATGCTTACTCCTTGGAAGGAAACTCATGACCAACCTAGATAGCATATTGAAAACAGAGATACTACTTTTCCAACAAAGATTTGTCTAGTCCAGGCTATGGTTTTTCTAGTGATCATGTATGGATGTGAGTGTTGGACTATGAAGAAAGCTGAGGCTGAAGAATTGATGCTTTTGAACTATGGTGTTGGAGAACACTCTTGAGAGTCTCTTGGATTGCCAGGAGATCCAACCAGACCATCCTAAAAGAGATCAGTCCTGGGTGTTCATTGGAAGGAATGATGCTGAAGCTGAAACTCCAATATTTTGGCCACCTCATGCAAAGAATTGACTCATTGGAAAAGACCCTCATGCTGGGAGGGATTGGGGGCAGGAGGAGATGGGGACAACAGAGGATGAGATGGCTGGATGGCATCACCAACTTGATGGACATGAGTCTGACTGAACTCCGGGAGTTGGTGATGGACCAGGAGGCCTGATGTGCTGTGATTCATGTGGTGGCAAAGAATCGGACACGACTGAGTGACTGACTGAGTCTCAAAAGTTAATATAATGTAATCACACTAACATTGTAGTGATTGTTTAGCCCCTAATATGTGTCTTACTTTTGGGATCCCATAGACTGTAGCCCCTTATCCCCCCAGGCTGCTCTGTCCATGGGGATACTCCAGGCGAGAAAACTGGATTTTTTTGCCTGTTATTTTTCCAGGGGATCTTTCCAACCCAGAGAGCAAATCTGTCTCCTGCATTGGCAGGCGGATTCTTCGCTGAGAGATCCACTGGAAACCTTTGCATCACACTAATAATCACATATATATATCATGTATGTTGCTTAGAGAATCCCTATGGTCAGAGAAGCCTGGTGGGCTATATAGTCCATGTGGTCACAGTCAGACATGACTGAGCCATTGAGCACAGCACAGCATATATATACAGCATGTATATGTATATATATGTATATATATGTGTATATATATATATATGTATATATATATATATCTCACTCACAGAATATAATTCAGTATATTTGTTGTATAAATCATATA
>SJYC01112870.1:0-10590 GCA_006408675.1 Madoqua kirkii
GTCATTTTTATGATGTAGAAAATATTATTTTTAAAGTGAGGATTGAGCTTTTGTTAGATTTTTAAAGGTCTGTGCTTTATTATGAGAATTTTTTCTGATATAATAGAAGTTACGCTAATAAATAGTAATTACAATTTTCTTACTTGTACTTGGGAAATTACACTCCACAAGCCCTCAAAAGATAAATGTGAAAGATATGACTTACAATTATGTTAAAAATCTCTCTCAGGGTAACTCACCAAAAGGAAACAAATATACTTCACAAATAGCATGGCTGATTATTGACATAGATGTTAACATTTACTGATGAACTTAGCTTTTTGACAATAAAGAAGAGAGAGCTGTTTAAAATAGGAGGGCCTACTTAGAAAATGTCAGAGCTATATCATTAAGGAAAGAATTGTTTAGTCAGTAAGTTTTGTCTGACTCTTCGTGACCCTATGGACTGTAGCCCACCAGCCAGAGGATTTTCCTAGGCAAGAATACTAGAGAGGGTTGCCATTTCCTTCTCCAAGGGACCTTCCCCACACAGAGATGGAACCCACATCTCCTGCGATGGCAGTCAGGTTCTTTATCAGAGTCACTAGGGAAGAATTATAGGAATTGAAATGATATGGAAGGTTAATTTTTATTTAAGCAGTATAAATATAATAATGAATTTATTAGATGGGTTGAATGAGATATTTATGATATGAAATTTATTTTATTAGTATTTGAATTAATACTAACCACTGGACAGAGTTTTGTTTACTGTGTTTTATTTAAGTAAGTTCTAAACAGTAAAATGAGTTTAAGATTCCCATTCTTGGCACAGGAAATTGCAGTTACAAATACTTATAAGAATTATTAGACAGAAAGACTTTGCCACACCATCCATCATTCAAATTGAGCCTACCATTTTCCAAATTTATATCATGGTATTCTCCTGTGTTTATATGAGAGTAAAATGAACAAACAACTGAAACTATTACTATTTGTGTATGTGTGTGCACACACATGCAGGAGACCTAAGAGACACAGATTGATCCCTCAGTGGGGAAGATCCCCTGGAGGAGAGCATGGAGACCCAATCCAGTATTCTTGCCTAGAGAATCCAATGAACAGGGGATCATGGTGAGCTACAGTCCATAGAATCACAAAGGCTCTGAAACGACTGAAGCGACTTAGCATGCACACATACATAGAATAGTAGTACTACTGGAAAGATATGACTACTTTCCTGCTTCATTCCATAATAGGGGGCTTCCCTGGTGGCTCAGAGATTAAAGCGTCTGTCTGGAATGCAGGAGACCAGGGTTCGATCCCTGGGTCTGAACCCTGGGTTGGGAAGATCCCTTGGAGAAGGATGACAACCCACTCCAGTACTCTTGCCTGGAGAATCCCATTGAGGGAGGAGCCTGCTAGGCTATAGTCCATGGGGTCGCAAAGAGTCGGACACGACTGAGCGACCACTTCACTTCCATAATAGGTATATTATTTTCTCTTTAAAAAAATAATTTATTTTAATTGGAGGCTGATTCAGTCCAGTTCAGTTGTGTCTGACTCTTTGCGACCCCATGAATCACAACACGCCAGGCCTACCTGTCTATTACCAACTACTGGAGTTTACCCAAACTCATATATATTGAGTAGATGATACTGCCCAACCATCTCATCCTCTGTCGTCCCGTTCTCCTCCTGCCTTCAATCTTTCCCAGCATCAGAGTCTTTTAAATGAGTCAGCTCTTCACATCACGTGGCCAATTTATTGGAGTTTCAGCTTCAACATCAGTCCTTCTCATGAACACCCAGGACTGATCTCTTTTAGGATGGACTGGTTGGAACTCCTTGTAGTCCAAGGGACTCTCAAGAGTCTTCTCCACCGTCACAGTTCAAAAGCATCAATTCTTCAGTGCTCAGGCTTCTTTATAGTCCAACTCTCACATCCATACATGACCACTGGAAAAAGCATAGCCTTGACAAGATGGACTTTTATTGGCAAAGTAATGTCTCTGCTTTTTAATATGGTGTCTAGGCTAGTCATAACTTTCCTTCCAAGGAGTAAGTGTCTTTTAATTTCGTGGCCGCAGTCACCATCTGCAGTGACTTTGGAGCCCCCCAAAATAAAGTCTGCCACAATTTCCACTGTTTCCCCATCTATTTGCCATGAAGTGGTGGGACCAGATACCATGATCTTTGTTTTCTGAATGTTGAGCTTTAAGCCAACCTCTTCATTCTCCTCTTTCACTTTCATTAAGAGGCTCTTTAGTTCTTCTTTGCTTTCTGCCATAGGGGTGGTTCCATCTGCATATCTGAATTTATTAATATTTCTCCCTTCAGTCTTGATTCCAGCTTGTGCTTCTTCCACCCCACTGTTTCTCATGTTGTACTCTGCATATAAATTAAATAAGCAGCATGACAATATACAGCCTTTACTTACTCCTTTTCTTATTTGGAACCAGTCTGTTTTTCCATGTCCAGTTCTAACTGTTGCTTCCTGACCTGCATATAGATTTCTCAAGAGGCAGGTCAGGTGGTCTGGTATTCCCATCTCTTTCAGAATTTTCCACAGTTTATTGGGATCTGCAGAGTCAAAGGTTTTGGCATAGTCAATAAAGCAGAAATAGATGTTTTTCTGGAACTCTCTTGCTTTTTTGATGATCCAGCAGATGTTGGCAATTTGATCTCTGATTCCTTTGCCTTTTCTAAAATCAGCTTGGACATCTGGAAGTTCATGGTTCATGTATTGCTGAGCCTGGCTTGGAGAATTTTGAGAATTAGTTTACTAGCATGTAAGATGAGGCTAATTACTTTGCAATATTTTAGTGGTTTTTGCTATACATTGACATTAATCAGCCATGGGTGTACATGTATTCCCCATCCTGAACCCCATCCCCACCTCCCTCTCTGTCCCATTCTTCATGTTATTGCAATGTGTAATACACAATATTTTTCATTGTCACAAGAAATTTTTGTCTTATTTCAAAACTAAAAGGCTAAGCAGACATATTTTGTTTTTTCTTCAGAATGTTTTTTGTATACCCCATCCATGTCAAATTTCCAATAACCTGTAAACTGTGACTAATAAATTATATTAAAGCCCCAGAAAAGTATACCTAGTCTCTTGAAAATGTGGTTTTAATAAATATTTCTAGTTAAACTGTCAAAGACAACTGTGTCTTCCCTAACTTAATATAAAGATTACATTCCTGTTTCAATGTTTTATATTTCCATTTTACAATAGGTAGAAGTATATATCAAAATGATATTAAGCAGCATTGTTTTTCATTTCAGAGCAAGATAATTCTGCATACAAAAGTTTCTGAGTTCTATCTGTGTTTCTACATTACTTATTAACTTGAACATTTGTATAATTTTATATTCATATATAACATAGATTCTTTTTTAGAAAGTACTATGATATCATAGTCTTCTCCAGTGGCTCAGAGGGTAAAGAATCTGCCTAAAATTAGGAGACCCAGGTTTGATCCCTGGGTCAGGAAGGTCCTCTGGAAAAAGGAATGGCAATCGACTTCAGTGTTATTGCCTGGGATTTCCCATACACAGGTGAGCTTGATGGCTATGGTCCATGGTGTAGCAAAGAGCCAAAAACTAGCACAACATATGATATATAATTGGCTTCCCTGGTAACTCATCGATAAAGAATCCTCCTGCCAATGCAGGAGGTGTGGGTTCAATTCCTGAAGAAGGAAATGCCAACACACTCCAATATTCTTACTTGGGAAATCCCATTGGCAGAGGAGCCTGGTGGGCTACAGTCCATGTGGTTGCAAAAGGGTCAGACATGACTTAGAGACTAAGCAAAAAACAATCACCTATAGCTTTATTTACAGGACAAACAATGTCAGTTGGAAATAATCATTGATTCCAACTGACAAGGCAAGTTATATCACCTCATATCGGCAGAAATGCTTGGAGTTGGTAATTCAAAGCAAGTGCCTATTTGTGTGTGTGTGTTGGTGTGTGTTGATAGAGTCCCTCTGAATTTTGCTGGTATCAATCATCAGCGACTTTGGTAATGCACTAAGTGTTCAATGTGCACTTTTCTATCTTTAACATGATGCAATGTCTTGTATTTCATTTTGTAGCAGAGTAAATAATAATCTTTGCCAGTAAAAAGTAAGGAGGGCAACAAAGAAGGAAAAACCTTGATTGGTATCCGGTATCCTTTACATAATATTTACTAATTTGAAAGTCAAATTAATCCATCAAGTTAGGAATATTCCTCCATTTGATAATTGTCAAGAAACCATGTTTATTTATTTGGCTTAAAAATTACGTTTAAACATCCTTTAAAGTTATGATGAGTTCTGAAAATTTACCAGTAATACTTTTTGCCTTACTTTTAGAAAAGAGATATTGTGATCAAGAGAAACACTTAATATGACTATGTCTATTATTAACTGTGGAAATAATAACTTGTGTAAAATACTTGAGTGTCTTTTAATCTATTTCAAAAGGTCCATTTTCTTAAAAGAAATTGACTCATTTTCTTACAAAGTGTGTTCGATAAAATTAAATTTTAAATTTTTCTACAGTTTGATCTATAAATTGCGATACTTGGTTCTTTTTATGGGGGTTGTGGTGATAGGGGAACTTGTAAAATTGACAGTTTCAATTTTTAAGGTCATCCCTCTCTCCAAGTGCAAGAGAAAATGTCATGGGGTAAATTCTATATTGTCATTTTAATAGAGCCAAAATTTCCCCGAGTGTTTTATGATGTAGTCCTGGTAATGAATGACATACCTAGCGATCAGCTAAGACTGAAGATTTGAGGTAAACTAAGGATAGTGGCTCAAATGGTAAAGAATTCTCCTGTAAGGCAAGGAACCATGGTTTGATCTCTAGGCTGGGAAGATATCTTGGAGAAGGGAATGGTTATGCACTCCAGTATTCTTGCCTAGAGAATTCTATGGGTAGAGGAGTCTGGCGGGTTACAGTCCACAGGCTTGCAAGGAGTCATACACAACTGAGCGACTAACACTTTCACTTTTTTCAAGGATGGTTTTGGATATCTTCTGATCCAACAATTATAGTAAGTGGAAAAGAAAACAGAGCAAAAGGTGGCTATGAGTGGGTAACAACAAAGGGTGTGTAGAAAATGAGAGAGAGAGAGAGAAAAAAAAAAAAAAGACTATACACAACCAGGCAAAAGAAAGAATACCAGATTAGACAGAGGTCTTCGTCTATCATCTTGGAGGGAAGATTTCCACCAACATCATTGCTTTGTTCCAATGGTTTGGCTTAGCTGCATAGTTCTGAAATTGCCTGTTTCTAGGGGATCTCCAAGACTCTTCAGTTTGAGCTCCTGTCTTAAAGTAGCCTTCCAAATGTTTGGAATTAGGACCTGTATCTTTTTAGTTACGAAATGTGAACCCAAGTATTGGCTTCTATTTTTTTTTTCTTAACAGAACCTAAAATGGTTCCTTCAATGATGTTCATATGTTTTACTTCTTTTTCAATAAATAAAATCCCATGGTTGAAGATCACAAAAAAGCTGTTTTGTAAGATGTTGTAGGAAGAACATCTGAATTTCTTGAAGAGATTTAGTTACAGTATATGAATCCTGGCAATATTTTGCTGTATCCATCTAGTAAGGCAGAGTCTGGTATCAGAAATAAACCACTAAATGCATATATCTTCCAGTTATCAGTTCTAAAGGGATAAGTGAGTGTGCTTGAAGGAGTAGACTATATGTATATAATGTCTAGGGGTCTATCTTTAGACAAGGGAGTTCAAAAGTTTCTGAAATCTTGTTAATTTTTATACATAGATATTGTTCCTTTTTCTGCCTTTCCAGATGATCTTGAGTGGTAACTACAGTGCAGATTTTGCAACTTAGTAATGGTATATCCATACATAGTCCTTTTAAAATGGTCCCCCAAAAGTATGTGTCTCCCTCACTTAATATAAAAATTGGTATGCCCAAGGATTGCCCTTGGGTTGAATACACAAAATCATGCAGGTTTTTAGCAACTGTAATAGACATAGCTTAAAAAATAGTTTTAGCCTACCCTGAAAATAGATGTGACTGATTGAGACATTTTTTTTATCCCACAGATGGGAGAAGCTTGATGAATTACATCTGGATATATTCAAATGACCAGAAAAGCTTTGGTTTCTGGCCAAGTGCCACTTTTTTTTTTTCTCCAGAATTATGTGTTTGGCATATCCCCTATAACTCAAAAGTAACTTCAAGTTTTCTTTCAGTGTTTTCTGCGATATATGGTTTTGTGGAGAAATTTAGCTCAAATTCATTTGAAATCATCTGATGTGAACAAGTGGAAGTCATAGAAGCATTAAACATGATCTGAGTGAGTGATGAAACCGAACTTTTTTCCTATCTGTCCTTTTCAAAATCAGCAGTCAAACATTTTTATTTTATAATTTCCTCTTTGAATCCCTGGAGATATTTATCCTTTAAGTACTTAGTTATGACTTTATCTTGACTATGGTTATTTGTTTGACATTATAACCTGCTAGAGATTTTTCTTTGTCTTCCATATATTTTTTTTAAAAAGTATATTCTCTTCTACTTTGGCCTCAGATTTTAGAATAATGTCTCTCTAGCATGCAATGATGCATTCGAATTTTTTTAATTTGTATAATTCTGATGAAGTTTCCAGCAGAAGTGAGAAATTCTCTTTTATTTTCCAAAGCAAAATAAGGTCATCTACTACTGAAAAACATATCTACTATTTACTCAAGGATGTTGTTTAGTTGACAAACCCTAATGTTACTAAATCCATGTTGATTTTGCTCACCGCCAGAGAGGCCAATGAATCTGAAAGATGAGGCAAGAAATACAACTTTATTCAGAAAGCTGGCAGACGGAGAAGGTGACAGACTAATGTCTCAAAATAACCATCTTACTGGGGTCTGGATGCCAGGTTCTTTTATGGATCAGAGATGAGGGTGAGGTGAGGAAACAAAGTAAAAAGACCATTAATCTTGCCCAGTATCTCCTAGAATGACAAGTCTCAAGTAGGGAAATGTGTTAATTTCTTCCTTCCTGACATCTACAGGTAGACAGGGGTCTGAATATAGGAACTTTAGTTTAACAGTCAGGCAGAGGGACAAAATCTTCTGCGTCAGGCCATTATGTATAATTATAATAGCAAAAGGCAAACAAAAAGCACAGCAAAGAGACAGTTCCAACATGGAATCAGAATTGCCTTCTCCCTGCTAATTTGTACAGTCTTTGTGCCATCTGGACTAATTTTATCTCAGATATAGGACTGTATAAGAAGGATTTTTATTAATGATAGCACAAGCTTCTTATTAACCTCTAGTTTTGGTATTGAGGCATGATTCATGAACTAATAATATTAGGTCAGTGTTCTTAGTGGAAATCTTTAGTAAATCTGAGAAAGATAAATTTTCTTAAATGATTATAGCAATAGCAGGTATTCTATTTTTCTGGTAAAGCTCAGAGAATGGTGACATTTAGGATGTTACAATGGAAATAACAAAGCTAGAAAGAGATCAATAGATTCAGATAACAGGTTAATGTTGTGTTTCTTTAGTTAGTAGTATATATACTGTGTGGAAAACCATGAGGTAAAGTGTAGAGCTTAGAACTAGTTCATTAAGAGCATCAGTATTTTTTTTGTAGCTATTGCCCTAAAATAAAGCAGAGATAGGCCTTTGCAACCTGGTTAAGGATGAAGCTGTAATAAACAGTGCATTTTTATATTTTCCCTGAAATTGAGGTTACTCATGTATAAAAGCTATTCCATTAAGGATAGCTAGCTGTTGAAGAGTCTTTCAGGTTCTAAATGGACTCATTGTATTTATGTTCAGTATTTAGTCAAGTAGCTAAAGAGGTTTTGGAATGTCGGGGTAGGGGAGGGGGGATTGCATTTAAGTCTGCAATACCCAGTTAAACCTAGTACTATGGACAGAATCTTTGTGTCTCTCAAATTCATATTTTATAACCTAATCCCAAGATGATGGTATTTGGAGATGGAAACTTTTGAAGTGATTAGGTCATGAAGGTGAAACTCTTATGAATAGGATAAGTGTCCATACACAAGAAGCATGAGAAAGCTCCTTAGCTTCTTTTCCCAAGTGAGGTTATGGTGACATGATGGTCACCTATGAACCAGATAACAAGCATTCACCAGACGCAGAAACTGATATAGAGGGCATTCTGATCTTGCAATTCCAGGCTCCAAGCTGTGAGAAATCAATTGCTCTTGCTTATAAGCCACTCGGTTTATGATGTCTTGTTCAGTAGCTTGAGTGGACTAAGACACCTAGGAATTTTTCCGATTGTCATTTTGTGAGGGGTCTAATATATATTTGAAGAATTTCTAGTCTATCAAGAGAGACAATCTTTTTTCTCTTTAAGTAGAATATACCATAAATTATCAACATTATGTTGTAGTTATTGCTAGATTCTTTGAATTTGGTTTCATTTTATTTTTACTAGAGATAGGGATAAAGTGTAATGAAATATGTACTGAGTGAGGTCAGTTCCATTCTTGAGAATGGAAACACGATTAATACTCTATTTTCACCCCAGCTTCTATTGATAGCTTTGAACTCTGAACAGACCCTCTGTATTTCCATTGCCTCCTCTGCTTCTCTTTAATTATATTAGATTGCTACACCGATTGTCATTTTGTGAGGGGTCTAATATATATTTGAAGAATTTCTAGTCTATCAAGAGAGACAATCTTTTTTCTCTTTAAGTAGAATATACCATAAATTATCAACATTATGTTGTAGTTATTGCTAGATTCTTTGAATTTGGTTTCATTTTATTTTTACTAGAGATAGGGATAAAGTGTAATGAAATATGTACTGAGTGAGGTCAGTTCCATTCTTGAGAATGGAAACACGATTAATACTCTATTTTCACCCCAGCTTCTATTGATAGCTTTGAACTCTGAACAGACCCTCTGTATTTCCATTGCCTCCTCTGCTTCTCTTTAATTATATTAGATTGCTACTATCTTAGTTAACTTTATTCATTTACTTCATCTTCTTTTGATCGTCCTGGTTCTTGTTGAAATTTCCAATTCATTGGTGATTCTCTTTATCACCTTGTCCAGGAATTAAAGGTACTATTACTTTTTAAGAGAAGCAATGATAATTCACTGTACATTCAATCACATAATCATTCTTATTGCCAATGAAATTTATAAATCAGTATCTACTGCATTAACTCATTAGTCAATCATTCACATTTGACTATAACAGAGGAAGTGCTTATCTGACACTTCATCTTGGGGGAGGGCAAAATAAAATATTTTGGCCTTCTCTTTACAAAGGAGTATACTGGATCACCATAGGACATTAGAGTTGAATGAATATGAATAATAAAAGTATATTAAAATTAAATGCAATGAGTATTATATCTATTTAAGACAGTCATTGCAATAAATATACTAGTTATCCCATTCTGCATTTATCCACTTTCACTAAAGAATTGGTGATTAAAATCTCTATAACATCAATATTTCATGGAAAATGAGGTCTTAGCCTTTGTCACATTATTGCAGTCTTTCTAATAAAAAAAGGAATGCTCGCAATCATTATGAAATTTCCACATTCATTTTATAATCTATATTAGATTTTCAATGTAAAGTGCCCAAAGTTTATAAAATAAGAGAAAAAGTTAATATAATTCTAGCATTCAAGAAATTCAAGAAATAAATTTGAAGGAGCCATCTACTAGAGAGACTATCTCATAAACTTATAAAATATACCTCACAGTGAAAGGTTTATTGAAATGGACTTATTGCTAAACCATGGGTACACAGTTGTTAAGGACAAAAAATTCTTAGAGGTGAGTGATAATAAACAATGATGTGGTCATAAACAGTTTCAGATAAATTATAAAGGTCCTGCAGAGAATTTCAGAATTTTTAAAATTAAGTATTATAATTATTGAATATATTTAAGATAAGGTTTTGCATATATATAAACATTCTCTAAATAGCAAGTAATGTCTGAATGTTTACATGAAGGTAAACAAAGACAAGTCTACTAAAGAAATTTTGATTTTTAGAACTTAGTAATCATTCTTTAATCCTTTGTAAAAAGGGAACAATGCTCTGGTCTGTTTAGCATCCTTTCCGTATTTCGTTCTGTGTGTTCTGGTTTTGCTTTACAAGGAAATGTTTTCCCCTGAAATTTAACAACATTTGTTCAAAAGAGGGCAGTGTGCCTTCACAAATGTAAAAAAATGCATATATATAAAACAAGATTCCCATACGTTTTAAAATTTCAATCTTTTGAAGCTATTGAGTGGAAATGAGTTTGAATATAATGAATATAAGAACATGCTGCTTAATTTGAGAACCTTTTTGAAATGAATATTATTTTTACTTAAGTTGTTTTAGCATCATGTTAACTTACATAAACATGAAACATAAATGATTTGCTTTAGACAATGGTCAAAGATTAAATCCTTAGCTAATCAACAGTATTCTCAGTGTAAAATATGGTAAAATACAATTAAGATACTTGTAGATTTTGCTGGGCTTTAGTATGCATTCGTTTAATTTTCAAGTAGAGAGTGAGAACAATTTACACATTTCTTGGCTTTGTAATTACTATTTTTCTACACTACATACTAGA
>SJYC01112874.1:0-29557 GCA_006408675.1 Madoqua kirkii
AAAAATACCACTACTTTATAGCTGGCTCAGATAGCAACTGCATCCCACCTTTTAATTACATCCTTACAAAGGGAATGGGTGACTCAAGATCAAAATTCTCTGCAAGACTGAGGTATAAACAGGAATAGGAGAGTCTCAAAACAATAAAATCAAATAAGACTTTGGATGTAAGGATGTGATTAAGGTAACACCTTTGACAAACAAGGCTTTATATTCATCTGATAAACATAAATGCTTTGCTAAAAAAATTACTGGTGTTTTGGGGTTTGCTTTTTAAATTATTTGAGAAGTGGAATTAGCCATGGACACCAATGTTATAAAGAGCCAGTTACATATATACATGATATAGAAATCAAGAATACTTAATGGGAAAATTGCAGGGTTTTTTTTAATAAAGGGTCTGGGATATTTGAATATGCAAATAAATGAAACTGGACCAATGTCAAAGCATCAGTCAAAAAAAAAAATACCTTGAAATAGGTAAAGTTTTACAGATAACACCTAAAACCATGAAACTCCTAGAAGAAGTTGTAGGAACAAATCTCCTTAACATAAGACTTAGTGATAATTATTTTTTAACCACACCTGAGGCACTGGCAACAAAGGCCCTTATCAAGTTTACAGCTTGCAAATAAATTTTCTCATTCCATAAGTTATCTTATCATTTTGTTGACTGTTTTGTTTTCTGTGTGAGTTTTTTTTTTTGTTTTTGGTTTAATGATATCCAACTTTTTCATGTTCAGTTTTATTGCCTGTACTTTAGGTGTCATTAAAAAAAATCATTGATATAAAATTGATATTGAATTGATAATGATTCAATACCCAAAGTGCGCTTCCCAGGTGGTACTAGTGATAAAGAACTCACTCGCCTGCCAATGCAGGAGTCAAGAGACACGGATTTGATCCCTCTGTTGGGAAGAGCCCCTGGACGGTCAACCCATTGTAGTATTCTTGCCTGGTGAATCCCATGGACAGAGGCGACTGGTGGGGTACAGTCCATGGGGATTGCAAAGAGTCAGACATGACTGAAGTGATGTAACATGCACACATACACACAAAGCATATGATGAAAGCATACAACTTAACAGCAGAAAAGTAAAACATCCAATTTAAAGCAAGAAATTGACCTGAATGGGCTTCCTCAGTGGCTCAGATGGTGAAGAATCTGCCTGAAAAGTAGAAGAGCCGGGTTTGATCACTTGGTTAGGATGATCCCCTCGAGAAGGGAATGGCTACCAACTCCAGTATTCATGTGGTCTGGAGAATTCCATGGACACAGGAGCCTGGCCAGCTAAAGTCCATGGGGTCACAAAGAACTGGGCATAACTGAGTTACTAACACTTTGACTTCACTTCACAATCAATCTGAATAGACATTTCTCCAAAGAGGATATATGAAAGGCCAAGAGAGGTACTTGAAAAAATGTTCTATATTAGTAGCCATTAGGAAAATGGAAATTAAAACACAATGATATATAAACTTATATCATTATTAAAACTATGAGTTAACAAATGCTGGTATAGATGTGGAAAAATTAAACACTTGTCCATTGTTTTGATTGTAATTTGTTACAGCTACTATAGGAAACAGTAGGGAATTTCTTTAAAAATTAGAAATAGCACTAACATACAATCCAGCATAGTTTGTGTGGGTTGCAACATACTGTGCAAAATTCTTAAAGAGAGGAGAATATCAGACCACCTCACCTGACTGCTGAAAAATCTGTATGCATGTCAAGAAGCAACAGTTAGAACCAGATATGGAACAGCAGACTGGTTCCAAATTGAGAAGGGAGTATATCAAAGCTGTATATTGTCAGCCTGCTTATTTAACTTATACAGTGTACAACATGTGAAATGCTGGGCTGGATGAAGAACAATATGGAATCAACATTGCTGTGAGAAATATCAATAACCACAGATATGCAGATGACACCACCCTTATGGCAGAAAGCAAAGAAGAATTAAAGAGCCTCTTGATGAAAGTGAAAGAGGAGAGTAAAAAGTTGGCTTAAAGCTCAACATTCAGAAAACTAAGATCATGGCATCTGGACCCCATTACTTCACGGCAAATAGATGGGGAAACATTGTAAACAGTGACAAACTTTATTTTCTTGGGTTCCAAAATCACTGTAGACAATGACTGCAGCCATGAAATTAAAAGACACTTAATCCTTGGAAGAAAAGCTATGCCCAACCTCGACAACATATTAAAAAGCAGAGACATTACTTTGCCAGTAAAGGTCCATCTAGGCAAAGCTATGATTTTTCTGGTAGTTATGTATGGATGTGAGAGTTGGACCATAAAGAAAGCTGAGCGCCAAAGAATTGATGCTTTTAAATTGTGGTATTGGAGAAGACTCTTGAGAGTCCCTTGAACTGCAAGGAAACCCGACTCTTCCATCCTAAAGGAAATCAGTCCTGAATATTCATTGGAAGGACTGATGCTGAAGCTGAAACTCCAATACTTTGGCCACTTAATGCAAAGAACTGACTCACTGGAAAAGACCCTGATAAAGAGTGAAAGCAGGAGAAGTGGATGACAGAAGATGAGATAGCTGGATGGCATCACTGACTTGATGGACATGAGGTTGAGGAAGCTCTGGAACCTGGTGCTGGACAGGGAAGCCTGGCTTGCTGCAGTCCATGGGGTCACAAGGAGTTGGACATGACTGACCAACTGAACTGATGATCCAGCAATTTCTTGAATGGGAATACATTCAAGTGTAACAAAAGTACTAACTTAAAAGTATATCTGCATGCCCACTTTCTTAGCAGTATCCTTTGCAATAGCCAATATATGGATATAACCTACATGTTGAATGGACAGGTGGATAAATGAATGTATTAATGGGCGAAGAAGCTGTATGATCCATACATACATGTGTTGCTATGTGATACACAAGTGAGTAAATCCTAAGAGCGCTCATCACAAGAATAATTTTGTCCCCTGTATTCTTTTTGTCCTTTATCTTTTTTTTTTTTTTTTTTGTAGCTATGTGAGAAGATGGGCTTTACTGGTGCTCAAAATGGGTTTCCCTGATTGGTAAAGAATCCACTTGCAATGCAGGAGACCTCAGACTGATTACGTGTAGGGAAGATCCATTGAAGAAAGGATAGCCTACCCACTCCAGTACTCTTGGGCTTCCTTTGTGGCTCTGCTGGTAAAGACTTTTCCTGCGGTGAGGGAGACCTGTGCTCGATCGTTGGGTTAGGAAGATTCCCTGGAGAAGGAAAAGGCTACCTACTCTAGTATTCTGGCTTAGAGAACTCCATGGAGTGCATAGTCTACGAGGTCACAAAGAGTCGGGCACAACTGAATGACTTTCACTTTCATGTGAGAAGATAGATACTGGCTGAAGCATTGTGGCAACTATTTCACAAAATATTTAAATCAAACCATCAAACTGTATGCCTTAAACTTATATGATAATGTATGCCAATTATTTTTAAATAAAAACTGGAAAAATATATGAATGTGAAATTTCTATTCCCAAATATTCTCAAAAGAAGAAAACAGAAACACTTACCAAATTATATAAAAACTTAAAGAAGGGAAGTCTTTTAAAAAATATCTCCAAGGGATAAATATTATTATGCTTAAATTGTCTCTATATAATCTCCCTTATTTTTATTTTCCCCCTTAAGTTGCATACCTACATATAATGAAGGGCAATGAGCCCTGCCTGTGAGTTGAGAGGCAAATCTCAATAAACCTCTCATGGTCCTGAATGTCTTCTGAACATATTCATTGATATTCTTGAACATTTGTTTGTTATATATGTTTAAGGATGTGTGCATAGGAAACAGCCATGAAGGATAGAAAGGTTATTTCTCTCCAGGACAAAGAACAGGTGTTTTATTCCTCTCCAGAATAAAAAAAGAAAATGTCTTTATCTAGAGAAAAGGTTGGACACATTTCTTAGCAGCCACATGTGAAAGACTGAAATTTCCTCATCAGTCATGCAAGTATGTTGACTGTGCAGACTCTGAGCTGCTCTCCATTGTCTAATGGGACTGGTGATGAGAGAAGCTATTGAGAACATAAAACTTATGCTCCCTGCTGTGCCATGAATGAAAAAGTCCATTGTCTCTGACCCAGAAAGCCTTATATCTTTTGCCACCATGTATGGAACTGTGATAAACTAACTTGTTAGTTTGCAAGTGGGATAAAATCTTCACCCCTTTTCAGCTCTTGAAACCATGGGTCTATTAGTTCTTATATGATTCAGTTTATGCCAGAATTGAGGCAATCAGTGACATCTAAGAAGGTTGAACTTAACTGCCTCAGATCTTCACTCGCTTTATATATTTTTTTTCAGTTGATTCTGCTCTCTCAATCAAATTGAAATTCCTTCTACTATTTCAGAAAAAAAAATCATAAAAGTCAGATAATTTTATATTTGCATTTTAAATAAAAAATACTTCCATAATGAACAGCTCTGTCCATCATGCAAAGCTGATAAATTAGTGTGCACACTTGACTGAGTGATTTGAGTTTAACTTTACAAAGGAATACTGCTTTTGAAATGAGTGGGTGTTTTGTTGTTGAGTTTTTAAAAACTGTATTGGAGTATAGTTGATTTACAATGATGTGCCAGCTTCTGCTGTACAACAAAGTGAGTCAGTTATATATTTACATATATCTACTCTTTTTTGTTTCTTTTTCCATGTAGATCATTACAGACTCTTGAGTAAGAGATTCCTGTGTTATATGGTAGGTCCTTATTAGTTACTTGTTTATATATGTATATATGTATATATATATATATATATATATGAAATTGAGTGATTTTAATTGCTACAGTGTTGCCTCTCCCTAATACTTCTGAGGAGGTTCAAGACAACCTTCCCCAAATGTGCCACCCTGTGGCAAGTGAAGTGTTTTGAGCTGAAGACAATCAATGCTCAAAATATTCATAAGAGCTTTTTATATCTCATTTAACTACCTAATGGAATGGATATCAAGGTGTAGTTAGAGAAAAAGCTACTTTTTTGAAAAGTAGAAAGATGACTTTTATCTGAATGGCCTACCTGCTAATTGCCAAACACCTGCTTTTCTGATTGTCCTATGCATTAGCTTCTTTTCTTTTGAAAAGCCCCAGGCCACTGGCCCACTCATTAGCTCAGAATGGCATAGAGGCTACAACCACACAAATGACTTTTGGGGAATCTTTGGGTTTTCCCAAATGTATGTATTTGAATTTGTCTTTCTTCTATTTATCTGTCTTATGTCAATTTAATTAGAATAGCCAAAGAGCTTAGGAGGTTAGAGGAAGAAAAAGAAAATTACTCCTGAAAACTTCCTTTCAATTTGCCCATTGTGTAAAATACGATCTGAGGGAGACTGTAAGTTTAAAAGTTTTTACCCAGCAGAAGTTTGCTTAACAGCTCAACTTTACATAAATATAGTTAAAGGTCTAGTCACTCAGTTATGTCTAACTCTTTGTGATCCCATGGACTGTAGCCAATCAGGCTTCCCTGTCCATGAGACTTTCCAGGCAAGAATATTGCAGTGGGTTGCCATTCTCTTCTCCAAGAAATCCTCCTAACCCAGGGACAGAGCCCAGGTCTCCTGCATTGCAGGTGGATTCTTTACCATCTGAGCCCCCAGGCAATTATCGCTGTTTATGATTCTCAGCTGACTTTGATGGCACAAATAAAATAATTTCAATCTCTTAAGAATTAGGTCACATTAATAAATCTCAGTTCAGTTCAGTTCAGTTCAGTTGCTCAGTCGTGTCCGACTCTTTGCAACTTCAGGAATGGCAGCACACCAGGCCTCCCTGTCCATCACCAACTCCCGGAGTTCACTCAGATTCATGTCCATCGAATCAGTGATGCCATCCAGCCATCTCATCCTCTGTCATCCCCTTCTCCTCCTGCCCCTAATCCCTCCCAGCATCAGAGTCTTTTCCAATGAGTCAACTCTTCGCATCAGGTGGCCAAAGTACTGGACTTTCAACTTCAGCATCATTCCTTCCAAAGAAATCCCAGGGCTGATCTCCTTCAGAATGGACTGGTTGGATCTCCTTGCAGTCCAAGGGACTCTCAAGAGTCTTCTCCAGCACCACAGTTCAAAGGCATCAATTCTTCAGTGCTCAGCCTTCTTCACAGTCCAACTCTCACATCCATACATGACCACAGGAAAAACCATAGCCTTGACTGGACGGACCTTAGTCGGCAAAGTAATGTCTCTACTTTTGAATATACTATCTAGGTTGGTCATAACTTTTCTTCTTCCAAGGAGTAAGTGTCTTTTAATTTCATGGCTGCAGTCACCATCTGCAATGATTTTGGAGCCCCCCAAAATAAAATCTGACACTGTTTCCACTGTTTCCCCATCTATTTCCCATCACAAACTGATATTAAACAGTATATTAATTATTGAATTGTAATGAGCAATGCAATGTCCCTGAGGATAACCAGCACATTTCTTCATTATAGGAAAGAAATTTTAAGACACATTTTAATTACATTTGTTTGAAAAGGATGACGTATAATATGTAATGACATCTGGTTGTCAGAAGTACTGAAAGCCTCCGTCTAAACATGAGAATATATGCCTGCTAAACAGACTTCCCTGGTGAAAAAATCTGCTTGCAATAAGAGAGACCTGGGTTCAGTCCCTGGGTCAGGAAAATCCTCTGGTAAAAGGAATGGCTACTCACTTCAATATTCTTTACTGGAAAATCCCATAGACAGATGAGCCTGGTGTACTACAGTCCATGAGGTGGCCAAGAGTCAGATGCCACTGAGTGACTAACACAAACAGACTCCATACTAAAATAAAATAGTGAGTCTGTACACCCCCTTGGATTTACTAATTGGGGAAGGCCAGTTTCCCCTTCATATCTCAATACTGAATTTTATAAGTATTTAGATACTCTATACTAATTATTAATAATTATCTCTTCTGTCAAATTGTGTTTAAGTACAGGAATATTTCTAGCAGAATTTTGAGCACTCATTAGAATGCAATTCACTAAAACTTGTAGAATAACTTTGGATAACTCTTCCTCTCCTGACTCCCAAAGAATATCCATGGCAGTTATATAAATTGTATAAACTACTCACTTTCAAAAGACATTTTAATTTTGGGAGGTCTCCTTAATTTCCATTATTATAAATAAAATATACAATAGGCCATGGTGAATAAGGAATACAAGTGTCAGAACATTCCTTAGAAGTTTATATCTCAAATTTTGGCTATCTTGTGATAGATATTTTTAGTTTATTTATACTATCCTAGCACTAGAGTTTTCATTAGGCTGAAATGTGGGCAGAACTTGTTTGCCACTTCCTAGAAGGATGTGAGGAGGAAGAATCCTATTGATTTTATTTCTAGCTCTTGGCTTCAAGTGAAAAGAGCAAAAAAGGCATCCCAAGAGCCCTAGCTACTCTGAGTGAGTGGTTTTATAAATAATTGAGTTACCTACCCTGGAATAAAATTTTTCTTTCCTTATATTTTGTGATTTTTTTCATTGAAATTTTCTTTTGACATTAATTCCGTTTATTCTAAATAAGGATTCTGAACAAGTGAGTTAACTATACCAGTTAATCCACAACAAGCAGAAATATTAATTTATGCCTGATTGGGACAAATGTCTAATGAAGACATTCTCATTGTCTAACCTGGTTATATGAAGGAATATTATGCAGTTTCTAGTGGAAAATAGAATACGCTATCCCTTTGGTGTAGAAACTATTTAAAGGTAGAAGCATTTAAAATGAAGCAAACACAGTAACTTCCCTACATGCTAACATTCAAATTGCAAGTTTTCAAAGATGTAAACATTACAAACCTATTACAGTACAGTACTACATAGCCTATCTTTTATGCCTGATTGGGACAAATGTCTAATGAAGACATTCTCATTGTCTAACCTGGTTATATGAAGGAATATTATGCAGTTTCTAGTGGAAAATAGAATACGCTATCCCTTTGGTGTAGAAACTATTTAAAGGTAGAAGCATTTAAAATGAAGCAAACACAGTAACTTCCCTACATGCTAACATTCAAATTGCAAGTTTTCAAAGATGTAAACATTACAAACCTATTACAGTACAGTACTACGTAGCCTATCGTATTAGTTGGATGCCTAAGCTAATTTTGTCGGACTTATGAAGAAATTAGTCTTATGAAGGCACTCTTGGAATGGAACTTATTTATATGTAGGGGACTTTAAAAAAAAGTGAGACTGTTAATCTCTCAGTCATGTCTGACTCTCTGCCACTGTAGCTTGCAAGGTGCTTATGTCCATGGAATTCTCTAGGCAAGAATACTGGAGTGAGAAGCTATTCCCTTCTCCAGGGAATCTTCCTGACTCAGGGATCAAATGTCCACGTTGCAGACAGATTTTACCAACTGAACCACTAAATAACAATAGCTTTCTGTCTTCCTCATATTTTCCTAAAATAAGGATATAAATGTACAAAAGTGGCCCTCCTCCTCTCTCTATGTTGAAGACAGAAGATACTCATTGGAAACAACTGTAAACCTTTATTGCTCAGAGTCATCATCAGAAGGGTCAACATGGAAAATCTTGCTAAACCAGCAACTTTTATCTGGCATTTGTTTCCCCGTATCTTTACTTTCCCACAGTATTCCACTCCTAGACTCTCAAGGTCAATTTCCTTTGCCTTGTTAGTGCTCTAAAAATGCATTGTTATTTATTATGGTGCTATGTAAGTTCAAATTCGCATAATTGCTAGATACATACCTGATGCCCATATTAGAAACTTGTGTTTGTTAATCTTTCTATCTATCTCTTGTTAGTCTAATATACAGGGCCTGGCTAAAGAGCCAATGAGGGTAGAGGGAAAGATCAAATTTTTTTTTTCTCCCCTACAAAAGCAATTGTGGATTTCTGACACATTGACTCACTTTTACCTTCACCATCAGAAAAAATAAATATTAAGTGCTCTTAAAATCTTGATTAATATTAAGTATCTTTTATATAAGATTACAATGATATTTTAAAATTATTATATTGACAGGGAAGGAAATTATTTAAAGAACTTTTGCCAGTTAGTGAAGGAAATAATTATATATCCACCTTCTAAAAGTGTTTTTACATTAAATAATAAACTATTAATTTTTATTAGCAAGTCATTTTTCCCTCTGAGGGACTTAAACATATTGCCCATACATTTGACAAGTATGAATGTCAAAGCTTAATTAGAAATCTAGAAGACAGAAATATAAGCTACTACCTAAGGCTAAAAAGAAAGACTAGTAATATTTAAAGACTGTGAGTTACAAAGTAGATAAAGTCAGGACTAGGAAAAACAAGGGAAAGCAATTTTTCATTAATTATAAATTCAACTTTTTTCTGATGAATGAATTCAAGCAACTTCAATAAATTCAGGGTCCTCCTTTCTGTGATGCCTCTAAATTGCCTCCTGCAGTCAGACTGAATTTGTTAGACATCCCCTTTACTGATGTGTACTTCTGAAACACAGGCACAGCTAACATGAATTCATTTATAAACTTCCTGTTTTTTGCCTGGCCTCTCTTGAAGGCACCTTACCTATTTTCAAACATCAAAATTGATGTTTGGCATCAATTGGCATAATTGATCTGTGTGTGTGTGTGTGTGTGTGTGTGTGTGTGTGTGTGTGTGTGTGTAAAGTCACTTCAATCGTGTCCTATTCCTTGTGACTCTATGGTTCTGCCAGGTTCCTCTGTCCATGGGATTTCCCAGGCAATGGGAAATGGGTTGCTATTTCCTTCTCCAAGGAATCTTCCTGATTCAGAGATCAAAACTTCATCTTTTGTATCTCCTGCATTGACAGGCAGGTTCTTTACCACTAGTGCCACCTGGGAAGCAATTGATCTAGTATATTTTAAATAAATATATGTTTAATAAATGAATGCATTAAAAAGATATTACCAGGGAGAAATTTAGGTAAAAACTGACTTTTGTTTTAGTCATTTTCAATTCTACTTTTAATAAGCATAAATTATGAGACCTTCAATATGAATAAACATATCTTTTAGTTTCCTCTTTGTAAATTACAATAACTGAACTCATTATAGCACACACACACACACATACACACAAAGACACCCTATTGAATGCATATCCAAATTCCTCTTTCTTTATGCTTATTAGTAAAATCCTAGATTTGAATGGGTAGTCACTCCATTCCTGAGCCCAATTATTTAGTAAGTGGAAACTCTTCTTTGACCCTGGAAATTTATTTTTCTTTGGTCTGTTACAAAGTTTCTCAAATTTAGATCTCCAAGACAACAGCTTAGAAATTATGGAAGCTCCATAAAGAGAAAAGAAAGAAAGTGTATTTAAGGAAATGATGAGAGGATATATGCTAGGTCTGGAAAATAAACATCTAGATGCAGGATACTCATAGAATTTCAAGCTGATGGAACATAAGAGGTGGTTATCTAGACACATTATAGCAACTTGCCAAAAATCAATGACGGAGAGAGAATTTTGAAAACAGAAAGAGAAAAGAAACTCATCATACACAGAGGAACCCCCCATTATCTGATGGGATAATCAGCAGATTTCCCATCAGAAACCTTGCATATGGGAGTTAGTGAGATGATTTATTCAAAGAGCTAAAAGAAGGAAAGAAAAAAAAAAAAAGCCCTGCCAATCAAAACTGACACCACACAGTGAACCAACTATGCATCAATTTAAAATAATATTTTTTAATGAGGGAAAAAGCACTTGAGAAAATAAGAACAAATCCTATTTGTTATTCTCTCATCTTAATAAACCATAATACAGTACTCATGTGTTGAAATGCCATTTATATCTACTGCACATTTTCCATTACTACTGGTAATTTTTTAGACTAAAACTCATCTGAGGCAAACCTGACTTAGTAATGGTCATCTTAACTCCTGGCTTTTTAATCTCCAGTCAGCTTTTTATAGTAACAAATTATCACCATCTCTGATAATTTAAGATTATTCTCTCACTTCCTAACACAATTATAAAACACTCAGTTTCAAAAAAGAAAAAAAAATTTTCTACATTTATTCAAGATTTGGACTCTCTTCATACTTTTTAATTCCCTTAATAATCTCTCATCATTCAATTTACAGAGCTGTATTCTTCCCTAATTTTCTAATTTTTAGCCCTAAATTACAAACAACATCTTCTGGAGTATATGTCTCTTAGAGAATATAACATGCTAACCTAATATTGTCATGATATTGTCCTATTTTCTGCTTTATGAAATGTCCTACTCTTTTCATTGCCCATTGTATCATCAATTAAACGGGACTCAATGACAACCTTCATTATGAAGTATTCACATAAGAATATATATTCTTGGAATCCTAAATAACATTTTCTTTCAACGTCACGCATTTGATTAACCTAATATTGTCATGATATTGTCCTATTTTCTGCTTTATGAAATGTCCTACTCTTTTCATTGCCCATTGTATCATCAATTAAACGGGACTCAATGACAACCTTCATTATGAAGTATTCACATAAGAATATATATTTTTGGAATCCTAAATAACATTTTCTTTCAACGTCACACATTTGAGCATATAAAACTGTATTAGGTTCTATAGCTAAGCATGTGCCGCTAAGTCGCTTCAGTCGTGTCCAACTCTGTGTGACCCATAGATGGCAGCCCACCAGGCTCCCCTGTCCCTGGGATTCTCCAGGCAAGAACACTGGAGTGGGTTGCCATCTCCTCCAATGCATGAACGTGAAAAGTAAAAGTGAAGTCGCTCAGTCATGTCCGACTCTTAGCGACGCCATGGACTGCAGCCTACCAGGCTCCTCCATCCATGGGATTTTCCAGGTAGGAGTATGTGCATCCAATGCTATTAGGGGTCCAAAGCTCAAAGTCTTGGTAAGAGATAGAACCAGGACACAAATTAACTCCCCAAGATCCATGAGGGCAGGGGCATAATTTACACCTCATCGTTCCCCTCAGATTATCCAGTATACTGCAGAGCACACATTTTGTACTATTTTTATTTCTTTAAAATAGTGGGATGTTTTGGACACATGAAATTTAAAGAAGATCATGAAGAGGATAAAGCCTGTCTACTCTGTCTCATTTAAGCTGTAACCACTCACTGCCTGTCTGTGCTGTATCTGATGGCATGAATCATATCTCCTTTTCAAGGACTACGAGCAGGGAGCGTTTCAGTTTGTAACCTAATATGACTGCACTGAAATGTGGTCTTATTAGAGCTAATGTCAATGGACCTGTCAGATTCAACATGAGTTCCTGTCTTTGTCTTCAGAGGAATGAGGTATTACTTTGATTGATCTGCAGAGTTGCCAGTTGCTTGACATCATTCAGCTTTTCTCTGGGCTTTGAATGAATTCTTGGCTATCAATCAACATGTATACATATATATGGGAAACTCATTTGGGAAATTTCTTGGCATTAATATGCCAAATCTTTGTAATTTAGGCCAAATATGTTGGACAAGAGTACATTATTAGATCCTATAGACAAGGAATATTTGTACTGCAAGTTACATTTCAAAGCCAAAGTAACTAGTTCATGCTCTAGGCAACCAAATATAAAATGGTATTTCTATAATTTAGCTTATGAAATTGTGATTTTTTTTACTTGCTAAATTAATAAAATAGCAATTACAAAAAAGATTGAAAAATTATGAGGTAGTTTACAGAAAACTCAAACTTTAATGTTAGTGATTCTATGGAAAACAATGGCTTAGGGATAGGTTAATAATTTGTCATTCAAACGTATGCATTTTTGTGAACAGATGATGTTTCTAGGAGCTTTTTCAAATTATTATTAAGAGATGACACTAATCCCTGAATAGCTGATGCTATAGTTTGAATATTTGTGGCTCAAATTTACCTCCCCCAAATTCATACCTTGAAATCCTAATACCTACAAGGAATATATTAAGAGATGGGATCTTTTAGAGGATACTAGATCATGAAGGTTGAGGCCTCATGATTAGAATTATTGCTTTTCTTAATAAACAACAACAACAGCAGAGGTATCCTTCACTTCTTCTGCCAAGTGAGGACAGAGTGAGAAACAGCAATATTTAGAAATGGATGCCCCCCACCCAGATACCTACTCTGCTTGGCACCAGCCTTCCATGCTGTAAGAAATAAATCTTTATTGTTCATGGTTTATCCAGCCTATGGTATTTCTGTTATGGCAGCCTGTATGGATTAAGACAAATGATTAGGGGTGGTTTGATAACAAGCTTTGAGGATGGAAGTTATAGAAATTTGAATAATCTTCATTCTCAATTATCTTGGGTCTTTTGTGAGTCTACATATACCTATATTAAAAAAAACACTAATATCTTTGAGTCTACTCTTTAATCCTACAGTATCTTTATCATTTCCATCACCAAATCCTCACCACTTCCTCATAGAATTTAGCAGCTGACACAACTTTTGTCATAATACAAGTGACGTTAACCAGGTTACCCTGCTCGGGGTGGGGCAGGTCATTCTGTAGGCAAGATATATTTGATTGTTGGACTGGGAGATATTCATTCTGTCTCTTGGCAGGCCTGAGAATCTGACTTTAGCTCTTGGATAAGGTCAATGTAAGTGGGTTAATTAATGCAACTTAATGTCCTCAGATATGCAGATGCCACCGCCCTTATGGCAGAAAGAGAAGAAGAGCTAAAAAGCCTCTTGAAAATGAAAGAGGAGAGTGAAAAAATTGGCTTAAAGCTCAAACTTCAGAAAATGAAAATCATGGCGTCCGGTCCCATCACTTCATGGGAAATAAGTGGGGAAACAGTGGTGGAAACAGTGTCAGATTTTATTTTGGGGGGCTCCAAAATCACTGCAGATGGTGATTGCAGCCATGAAATTAAAAGACACTTACTGCTTGGAAGGAAAGTTATGACCAACCTAGACAGCATATTCAAAAGCAGAGACATTACTTTGCCGACAAAGGTCTGTCTAGAAGGGGCTGTGTATTTTTTTTTTTTTTTCCAGTAGTCATGTATGGATGTAAGAGTTGGACTGTGAAGAAAACTGAGCACTGAGGAATTGATGCTTTTGAACTGTGGTGCTGGAGAAGACTCTTGAGAGTCCCTTGGACTGCAAGGAGATTCAACTAGTTCATCCTAAAGGAGATCAGTCCTGAGTGTTTTTTGGAAGGGATGATGCTAAAACTGAAACTTCAGTACTTTGGCCACCTCATGCAAAGAGTTGACTCATTGGAAAAGACTCTGCTGGGAGGGACTGGGGGCAGGAAGAAAAGAGGATGACCAAGGATGAGATGGTTGTATGGCATCACCGACTCAACGGACGTCAGTTTGAGTGAACTCAGGGAGTTGATGATATACAGGGAAGACTGGCATGCTGCGATTCATGGGGTCGCAAAGAGTCAGACACAACTGAGTGACCGAACTAAACTGAATGTTCTCTAATGTGCTATTTAAGAGTCAAAACTCCCCTTGTGAAAACCAAATTCCGTTTATTTGTGAGTGGTTTTCACCTGACAGACCAGAGAGTTATACAGCTCAGTTGTTAGAAATTTTCATTAGAAGTCTTCTGAAACTAACGTTCATGACACTCATCTTGGAAGTTTGTGTCAAAGCCAAAGCATGTCCTTGAATGAGAAAGAAGACTCAAGGGTGGTTTGGTCTTAAATATACCTCAGAATTATGATGCTCGCCTATACTCTTTTTCTTTTATTCTATCATATTCTTCTTTTATTTAATTTAATTTAAATTATTTTCATTCAAGTATAGTTGATTTACAATATGTTAGTTTCTGGTGTACAGCAAAGTGATTCAGTTATATATACATATATATCTATTTTTCCAGATTATTTTCCCTTATGGTTTATTAAAATATTAAATATAGTTACCTGTGTTATACAGTAGATCCTTGGTGGTCATCTATTTTATCTGTAACAGTGTGTATATGTAAATCTCAAATTCCTAATTCATCCCTCTTCTCCACTCTTTCTAGGATTCCCAGGTGGTTCAATGGTAACGAATCTGCCTGCCAATGCAGGATATGTGAGTTCAATCCTGGGTTAGGAAGATCTCCTGGAGGAGGAAATGGTGACCTACTCCAGTATTTTTCCTTGGAAAATCCCCATGGATGGAGGAGCCTGACAGGCTACAGTTCATAGGGTTATAAAGAGTCAGACACAACTGAGTGACTAACACACACATATATACATTGGCATTGATATCTATATTTTTGTTTAGAGAGTAGCTATAGACTTCATCATGGCATTTATCAGCTATCTAAAACTTTAAGGGAAAGTTTCCTGAGCAATAACTCATTTTAAGAAAAAGAGAATCATGCATATCAACTTTTTCAATAACATTAGTTTGATAATTGAGCTTCCCTACTGGCTCAGGCAATAAAGAATCTGCCCAGAATGCTGAAGACCTGGGTTCAATCTCTGGGTCAGGATGATCACCTAGAGAAGTTAATGGCTACCCACACCAGTATTCTTACCTGGAGAATGCCATGGACAGAGGAGCCTGGCAGGTTAGAGTTTGTGGGATCACAAAGAGTCAGACACAACTGAGCGACAAACACTTTTCTTTCACTTTCTTTTAGCTTAATAACTGGGCTTGGTGGACTTTTACCAGATATGGTGGGGGAATTAAGGTTTAGGAGTTCTATAGTATTATAAAGTAACTAACCTCCAATGAAAATAAATAAATTTATATTAAAAAGTACAATAGGCATATATAGCAAAACATTTTGTACTATAATGCAAGATGTATCAATGTGCAGTAGAAAAAACAGTTGGCAAAATATTTCTGTAGCATTTACACTTTTTGTACTCTTATGATCAAAAATAATAAGGATAAAAATAGAATAAAATAATATATTGAATGAGAAAATAAAAGGTTCAGGAGTTCTATAAAAACAAAAAAAATTGAAAAGAATGGTTCAAAAATTTAAGATAGAAATGTAGGGTTGCTTTGACAACAAAATCATAGAAAAACATATTAGATCGGACAAAGTATTCATCTGAGTTTTTTCCATAAGATGGTATGTTATTTTTGGCCAATCCAATATATTTTTCTATGAGCATGTTCTCAAAGTACTCTTCAATTTCAATCTTAAGATATTGAATGATCTCTTTGGCCAATCCAATAGATAAAGGGAAATGACATTACCTCTTCTTAAGCACAAGAAGCACAAATGGCTTTTGCTCATTGTTGTTCCAAGGAACTGAGACCAGTTCAATTGGTCAATCTGTTCTGGTTTTCATCAGAGCTAGTTTCCTACTTAGAGCTAGTGTTTGCAAAGCCTATGAGAGTGGTCAGCTAGGGCTCCAAGAACAATAGCACTTAATGCCACAAGTTTCAACATCATGAAGGACAGAAATTTGGCGAGTAAAATTTGGGCAATAGTGTCCATGGTGCATAGAGCTGGCTATGAACTGTGTACAACAGAACTTTTAGCAGGGGGTGTTCTGCATATAGTAGAACAGAATTTTCTTTTAAATTTTATTATCATTATTATTGCACTTTACAATATTGTTTGGTTTTGCCATACATCAACATGTGTTCCCAATCCTGGACCCCCCTCCCACTTCTCTCCCCATACCATCCCTCTGGGTCATCCCAGTGCACCAGCCCCAAGAACGGAATTTAAAGGTATACAATAATTCCAAAGAATAAATGAAGCAAGAAAAAGCAAAATGCTTTCTTTACTGTTTAATATTACATTTTATAGACCTATGCTATTGTATTACAGTAATTACACAAATTAATCTGAAAGGGGAGCATTGCTACCTCAAATTGTACATTATTCTTCAGTTCCCATTATATTTCATAATATAGCTATGTATGATATAATTATTAAAACTTTAAACACATTAAATCATTCAAATATACAAACACAAACATTAAATAATTTCTTTATATTTAAAATGTACAATCCTGGAGAAGGAAATGACAACCTACTCCAGTGTTCTTGCCTGGAAAACTTCCTGGACAGAGGACCCTGGTAGAATACAGTTCATGTAGTTGCAAGAGTCAGACACGACTGAGCATGCTCACACTCAAAATGTCAAAATATGATTTTAAAGTCCTGGAATTTTGAATAACATCAAATTATTCATTTAATAATTCAAAAACTCATTCTTTTTTTCAAGCATCACTTGTAAAGTTATGAGTGTTTTTGACATGTTAATATTCAATTTGATACAGATTATAGTAAAAGACTAGATATGTGAAAGTGAATGTGAAAGTCACTCAGTTGTCTCCAACTCTTTGAGACTCCATAGACTAAAATAGTCTATGGAATTCTCCAGGCCAGAATACTGCAGTGGGTAGCCTTTTGCTTTTCTAATATGTGAAAAGATGTATAACTGAAATCTGAAGTATCATTAGTAATCCAGATAAACATAAATGTTTTGATTAGTGGTATGACTCAGGTACTATTTGTAATATGATTATTATTAAAGAGATGTTTTTCATGGCTTGTAATAAAAGAATATTCAAATATACTCATTTTCAGTCTTGTGGTTTTTTTTTTTTCCTTTATAAGCTTCAGTTTCTATCTGTGCCCTGTTCATTTTCATGATGCCAAGTGATTATCCTCCTTGAAAACAGAAATCAGTGCCATTGAACTGTCAAATTATTTAAAGCCTATGTTTTAAACAAGAAATTTTTACTTAAAATCTATCATAGTAAATACCATAAAAGTCACTCAGTAACATATAAGGTCAATAGATTATTAAATTTAAGATCAATATATGCAAACTTTTTTTTTCAAAATTATTTGTTGGAGCCTTCATTATTCATATTAACAGAGGGAACATTCTTCTCTTCTCTTCTTTCTCTCTTGTCCTCTTTCTTAGGTTCCCACATTTTAATTGTTCAGGAAACCAATATACTTGGCCTCCCTGGTGGCTCAGAAGGCAAAGAAACTTCCTGCAATGTGGAACATCTGGATTTGATCTCTGGGTCAGGAAAATCCACTGGGAAAGGAAAGGGCAACCCACTCCACATTTTAATTGTTCATTAATCCGATATATTTACTCAATACCAAAAAGTCATTGTTATGGCCAAATGTCAGATAAAAGAAAAATTAAGTATGTTATTAATGTACATGCAAACCACAAGACATTCATTGAATGATATAGTTCTCTTGGAAGTGAGGAACAAATGTCTTTACTGAATTTATGCAAAATATGTAAAGGTTAATATGTTAAAGTTGAAATCATTCTTTTTACTGTGTATTAGTATGGATGTTGATTGCAAGCAATTGCATTTGCATACTGAGATGGAAAGGCTACTGAGAGAGAAACATTTAGAGACCATCTGAACTGCAGACAAACTTAGTTTTCCTGTAAAATGTGAAAGTTTTGTCCCAAATTCTTACATAGGTCAATGGCCAGCCAAATTCATTTGTCAGAAATCTTCTGAGAAAGGTTTTTGCAATAATTATTTCTCCCATATATATAATTTCCTTCTAATGGTTCAGTTCAGTTCAGTCGCTTAGTCATGTCCGACTGTTTGCGACGCCATGAATCGCAGCACGCCAGGCCTCCCTGTTCATTACCATCTCTCGTAGTTCACTCAGATTCAGGTCTATCGAGTCAGTGATGCCATCCAGCCATCTCACCTTGGTTGTCCCCTTTCCCTCCTGCCCCCAACCCCTCCCAGCATCAGAGTGTTTTCCAATGAGTTAATCTTCGCATCAGGTGGCCAAATTACTGGAGTTTTAGCTTTGGCATCAGTCCTTCCAAAGAAATCCCAGGGTTGATTTTCTTCAGAATGGACTGGTTGGATCTCCTTGCACTCCAAGGGACTCTCAAGAGTCTCCTCCAACACCACAGTTCAAAAGCATCAATTCTTCGGTGCTCAGCCTTCTTCACAGTCCAACTCTCATATCCATACATGACCAGAGGATAAACTGCAGCCTTGACTAGACGGATCTTAGTCGGCAAAGTAATGTCTCTGCTTTTGAATATACTATCTAGGTTGGTCATAACTTTTTTCCCAAGGAGTAAGCATCTTCTAATTTCATGGCTGCAATCACCATCTGCAGTGATTTTGGAGCCCCCAAAAGTAAACTCTGACACTGTTTCCACTGTTTCCCCATCTATTTCCCATGAAGTGATGGGACCGGATGCCATGATCTTCGTTTTCTGAATGTTGAACTTTAAGCCAACTTTTTCGCTCTCCTCTTTCACATTCACCAAGAGGCTCTTTAGCTCCTCTTCACTTTCTGCCATAAGGGTGGTCATTTGCATATCTGAGGTTATTGATATTTCTCCCGGCAATCTTGATTCCAGCTTGTGTTTCTTCCAGTCCAGCTTTTCTCATGATGTACTCTGCATATAAGTTAAATAAGCAGGGTGACAATATACAGCCTTGACGGACTCCTTTTCCTATTTGGAACCAGTCTGTTGTTCTCTGTCCAGTTCTAACTGTTGCTTCCTGACCTACATACAGGTTTCCCAAGAGGCAGGTTAGGTGGTCTGGTATTCCCATGTCTTTCAGAATTTTCACAGTTTATTGTGATCCACACAGTCAAAGGCTTGGCCATAGTCAATCAAGCAGAAATAGATGTTTTTCTGGAACTCTCTGGCTTTTTCATGGTCCAACGGATGTTGGCAATTTGATCTCTGGTTCCTCTGCCTTTTCTAAAACCAGCTTGAACATCAGGAAGTTCATGGTCCACATATTGCTGAAGCCTGGCTTGGAGAATTTTGAGCATTATTTTACTAGCATGTGAGATAAGTTCCATTGTGGGGTAGTTTGAGCATTCTTTGGCATTGCCTTTCTTTGGGATTGGAATGAAAACTGACCTTTCCCAGTCCTGTGGCCACTGCTGAGTTTTCCAAATTTGCTGGCTTATTGAGTGCAGCACTTTCACAGCATCATCTTTCAGGATTTGAAACAGCTAAACTGGAATTCCATCACCTCCACTAGCTTTGTTCATAGTAATGCTTTTTACTGCCCACTTGACTTCATATTCCAAGATGTCTGGCTCTAAATGAGTGATCACATCATCATGATTATCTGGGTCATGAAGATCTTTTTTTGTACAGTTCTTCTGTGTATTCTTGCCACCTCTTCTTAATATCTTCTGTTTCTTTTAGGTCCATACCATTTCTGTTCTTTATTGAGCCCATCTTTGTATGAAATATTCCCTTGATATCTCTAATTTTCTTGAAGAGATCTCTAGTCTTTCTCATTTTGTTCTTTTCCTCTCTTTCTTTGCATTGATCACTAAAGAAAGCTTTCTTATCTCTTCTTGCTATTCTTTGGAACTCTGCATTCAGATGCTTATATCTTTCCTTTTCTCCTTTGCTTTTCACCTCTCTTCTTTTCACAGCTATTTGTAAGTCCTCCCCAGACAGCCACTTTGCTTTTTTGCATTTCTTTTACATGAGGATGGTCCTGATCCCTGTCTCCTGTACAATGTCACGAACCTCATTCCATAGTTCATCAGGTACTCTTTCTATGAGATCTAGGCCTTTAAATCTATTTCTCACTTGCACTGTATAATCATAAGGGATTTGATTTAGGTCATACCTGAATGGCCTAGTGGTTTTCCTTACTTTGTTCAATTTAAGTCTAATGGTTACATGTAGTAAAATGCAAATCTAATGCCTGCTTGCTCTAATAGACAGTATTATGTGTTTATATCATTTTTAATAGTTTGTTTATTGAATGTTTGTTATGAAAATTTCAAAGACACTGCAAAAAAAAAAAAAGGCAGAAACCAGCACAAGGTTATTAAATTATCCTCCAATTAAGAGAAAAAAAACAAACAAACAAACAACAAAACTTCACTAGGTTCCCAGATATTGGATTAGAGTCAAAGTGGAAATACTAATTTAGAGAAATGTAATCTAAATTTTGGGCTTCCCAGAAGGCACAGTGGTAAAGAATCTGCCTGCCAAGCAGACTTGATCCTTGTGTCGGGAAGATCCCATGGAGAAAGAAATGGCAACCCATTCCCATATTCTTTCTTGGAAAATTCCATAGACAGAGAAGCCTGGTGTGCTACAGTGCACAGACCCTGATGTTTGGAGTTGCAAAGAGTTGAATATGAATTAGCAATGAAACAACAATCTAAGTATACAAAATAGGATCACTTCAGAGGAAAATTACATGCAAACCACTAAAGATTTAAGAGATGATGTTTCTACCATTCTGAAAAGAAAGGGTACAAAATTTTATGAACACATGAAATTCATTCAAAAATGCATGAACTGTCTTTGGATTATTTGTTGTTAGTTGAGATCGGGGGAATTGTCAGTTGCCTTCCCAGGGCACGTGTTACAGAGAGAGTCCCTGCACTGGTATAAGCTTGAAATATGTGCCAGTGGGGTAAGTAGTGTATAGATCTGCCTCACCATCCTGTGAAGGGTTTATTCCAAAAGGTTATTTCTGAAGACATAAGCAGAGATACTTTAAGTAACAAACCATTTAATGATACAGGAGACTTTATACTCTTTCACTTCATCTTCAAAGGCAAGATAAAACAAATGTATGAACTAGAGACTACGAGTGCCAGGCAATAAAACTGAGGAATACAAACATTCAGTTGGATAGAGTCTACTAGCTTGGTGAAAAAGAGTAGAATAGGAATAATGGAGAATCTTTGAAATACTAGGCATAAAATGATGAACTGTTTTCAGTGAGATTAAAAAATATGGTTTTGAACTGACATGGTGGAGCAAGTAGTATATATGTTTAGTCGTGTTCAACTCTTTCCAATCCCTTGCACTGAGGTCTACCAGGCTCCTCTGTTCATGGAATTTACCAGGCAAGAACATTGAAGTGGGTTGGCATTTCCTCCTCCAAGGGATCTTCCTGACCCAGGAATGGAAGCTGCATCTCTTGCACTGCTACATTGGCAGGTGGATTCTTTACTGCTGCACTACCTGGGAAGTCCATTTCTGGAGCAAGGAGTGTGCCAAATTCAACATCATTACTGAGCCTTGTGAAAGAAAAATAAAGCCTTTTCTAAGGCTCTTGGTGAAACATGCCTTGAGGCAAATGTCTATTTCCATTAAAGTAAAGAGTCTGTGCTATGTACTGGTTAAATAAATAGACATTGGAGTCAAATAGATCTGACTAGAATGTGTGATCCCAACAATTAACAATTAATAATTGCCTCAATTTTTCTAAATCAGTCAAACCAGTTAATACTAAAGGAAATCAATCCTAAATATTTACTGGAAGGACTGATGTTGAAGCAGAAGCTCCAATACTTTGGCCACATGCTGTGAAAAGCTGACTCATTTGAAAAGACCCTGATCCTAGGAAAGACTGAAGGCTTGATGATAAGGGGATGACAGAAGATGAGATATTTGGATGGCATCACTAACTTAATGGACATGAGTTTGAGCAAGCTCTGGAAGGTGGTGAAGGACAGGGAAGCTTGGATGTTGCGGCCATGGGGTCACAAAGAGTCGGACATGACTGAGCAACTGAACAACAAAAATCTTTCTAGAAACCAATTTTAAAATCTATATATTGAGAATAATAGTAGTTGCCTTATGAAGATACGTGTTTGTTAAATATTCAACTTGTAAAACAGTACAGGGATTTGCAAATAACTAGTATACAATTTGAGAAATGAAAATTAAGATTATTAGAAGAGTAAATAGAATATGCCCCAATGTGGACCCTGTAAAAAGTATGAATTCATGAATGAGGAGTTGAATGTTGGGTTAAGGCAGAGAGAGTTAGAGCATTATAAAGCCAAAAAATTTAACTGTGAAGAGAAGAGCAGAATCAGGAGGGTTATAGCATCATGGTTGCCAAGATAATGGGACTATGTTCTATTCTGTCTGTTTTTTGTCATTATTTTTTCCCAAATGGATTCATATCTGAGATCTTTTAATGTTGAGTCTGGAAGAATCTAATCTAAAAGCCAGGCTAGTCACTAAATGTATCCTTTTCTAGGACACATAAATACATTGAAATATGCAGATTTTGAAGTATGGTGGCAGTTAGTTGAACTAGAAGTGGTTTTCTTGGTATGAAAAGGTATTCCTTTCCAGAGGAGCAAGGGCAGGCCACAATTTTCTAGCAAGTCAGTGAAAGTATGAGCAGAGATATATGCATAATGGAAAAAGTCAATGTAAAAATCATCTGCTTGCACACTTCCATTTTCTCTATCAATTTGTCTTGCTTCAACTAATTTGCCCATTGCTTCCACATTCTAGGGGGTTTCCTGGTGAGTTAGATGGTGAAGAATTTTTCTCCAATGCAAAAGACCTGGATTGGATCCCTGGGTCAGGAAGATCCTCTGGGGAATACACTCCAGTATTCTTGCTTGGAAAATTCCAAGGATAGAGGAACCCAGTGGGCTATAATTTTTGTGATCCCAAAGAGTTGAACAGGACTGAACAACCAAAACTTTCACTTTCCAGATTCTAATCCATAAATCAAGCCAGCAAAGTAAATGATTCTCATGGTATTTCAGGAGGGTTATAGCATCATGGTTGCCAAGATAATGGGACTATGTTCTATTCTGTCTGTTTTTTGTCATTATTTTTTCCCAAATGGATTCATATCTGAGATCTTTTAATGTTGAGTCTGGGAGAATCCTAATCTAAAAGCCAGGCTAGTCACTAAATGTATCCTTTTCTAGGACACATAAATACATTGAAATATGCAGATTTTGAAGTATGGTGGCAGTTAGTTGAACTAGAAGTGGTTTTCTTGGTATGAAAAGGTATTCCTTTCCAGAGGAGCAAGGGCAGGCCACAATTTTCTAGCAAGTCAGTGAAAGTATGAGCAGAGATATATGCATAATGGAAAAAGTCAATGTAAAAATCATCTGCTTGCACACTTCCAGTTTCTCTATCAATTTGTCTTGCTTCAACTAATTTGCCCATTGCTTCCACATTCTAGGGGGTTTCCTGGTGAGTTAGATGGTGAAGAATTTTTCTCCAATGCAAAAGACCTGGATTGGATCCCTGGGTCAGGAAGATCCTCTGGGGAATACACTCCAGTATTCTTGCTTGGAAAATTCCAAGGATAGAGGAACCCAGTGGGCTATAATTTTTGTGATCCCAAAGAGTTGAACAGGACTGAACAACCAAAACTTTCACTTTCCAGATTCTAATCCATAAATCAAGCCAGCAAAGTAAATGATTCTCATGGTATGGATTGTTTTATGCTCTCAGTGCAGCTGGAGCATCCAAACAGTTGCTTTTTCTTGGTTAGATCATTGAAGGCTCTCTAATCATTATATGTTAATACAAAAACTCCTTAGAAAGCAATTTAAAAAAATTAAACCATACTGTGGTTTCTGATTCCTGACTCCTCCTTCATGAATTCATAGTTTTTACTGTGTCCACACTGGGGTGTATTCTATTTACTCTTTTAATAATCTTAATTTTCATTTTCAAATTGTGTACTAGTCCTTTGCAAATCCTTCTATTAATGCTTTACAAGTTGAATATTTAACAAACACATATCTTCACTCTTTCTGATAGACAATTTCATTAACATTCACTTTAATTGTTGTGGCATTAATAGAATCTAGATACCAGTGATGTTCATATACATGTTATTCTATATAAAGAACTTCTGCATTATGACATTTTTATAAAAATTTTGTCAGAATTTAATAGCACTTAATGTGGTGTCCTTAGGAAAGATGACTTGGGAAAAAATGGTTGTCTTGGTTACCCTGAATGGATGTGCCATATTATCAATGAACCAGTACTCCATTGTGGTAGGAAAGTTTAACTTGAGATGGATGTACTATTTTAACTACAGTTTAGAGAGAGACATATAGATCACTGGTTATTTCTGTTACATAAAAATCAGCATATAAACATTCATTGATACATGTGAAGTGTCTCATTGAACTATCACTGCAATAGGAAATCTTATAAAAATACAGACTGAATGAAGATATACTTAATATTCTATTAGACATATAAGACTAATGGTACTGATATCCACATACTTGTATATAATAACCTGTATACTATAGGCCTTAAAATATGTATGGCTATATCTATTTATCTTACTATGTTAATCTATCATTTACTTAATACTTAACTTTGAATCTATGTGCCATGTATTTGTCAGACATTTAATATAAAACTGAATCATGGTGCAGATTTGGCTATGCACATCTATTAATACTTTATTTCCATCTTTCTGACAATTTTGCATAATCTTGTCATTGACAAGTCCTTCCCACCTGGTGTTAGTGGTAAAGAATCCAGTACAGGAGACAGGCAAAAGAGACATGGTTTCAGTCCCTGGGTTGGGAAGATCCCCTGGAGGAGGGTGTGACAAGCCACTTCAGCATTCTTGCCTATAGAATCTCATGGATAGAGGAACCTGGCAGTCTGCAAAGAATCAGACATAACTGAAGTGGCTTAGCCTGCACGCACTCCCTCATTGACAGTTAACTTCCAACCATATTAACCTTCTTTTATAGCATCTGAAGCATAGGAGATCATCAACAACCACTTGATTAGTGAACATCATTGTGCTATACCATAACAGTATATTTATTCTTGCCTATTTTGAATATTAACAGCAATCAAATCTAAATTGCTAAATATTCCCAAGGTAAAATGTTTTAAAGTATTTTTAATTAACTTTGAATTCAGAGATTAAACAGTCACAGAAACAAATAGACAAGAGCTAAAGAAGAATATAATTTGTTCCATCATTAAACAAGAAATATTAAAAGAAAAACTGAGCATGCTGTTATTCTAATTGAATGTTTTTTCTCAGATAAAGGTTGACATGATTTTTTGCTACTGCAGAATGAAAAGATGATAATAAATCTGCATTATGAAATTTAGCTAATCAAAATCAGAAATTACATTTAGAAATATGAGGTGATCTAAAGAATATTTATACTTTATTTTGATGTCACTAGTTTTACATTAATTCAAACAATGACATTTTAGTGTCAATATTTTTATATTAGAGTATGTTATGATATACATCACGCTTTCTCATTCTTTTAAGTTGCAATAAAATCCAGGGTCTAAAGCTACATATTATTGAGACGTGGGACTTCAGTTCAGTTCAGTTAAGTCGCTCAGTCATGTCTGGCTCTTTGCGACCCCATGAATCACAGCACACCAGGCCTCCCTGTCGTTCACCAGCTCCTGAAGTTTACTCAGACTCATGTCCATTGAGACGGTGATACCATCCAACCATCTCATCCTTTGTCATCCCCTTCTCCTGTCCTCAATCTTTCCCAGAATCAAGGTCTTTTCAAATGAGTCAGCTCTTCACATCAGGTGGCCAAAATATTGGAGTTTCAGCTTCATCATCAGCCCTTAAAATAAACACCCAGGATTGACCTCCTTTAGGATGGACTGGTTGGATCTCCTTGCAGTCCCAGGTACTCTCAAGAATCTTCTCCAACACTAAAGTGCAAAAGCATCAGTTCTTCAGTGCTCAGGTTTCTTTATAATCCAACTCTCACATCCATACATGACTACTGGAAAAACCAGAGCCTTGACTAAACGGAACTTTGTTGACAAAGTAATATCTCTGCTTTGAATATGCTGTCTAGATTGGTCATAACTTTCTTTCCAAGGAATAAGCATCTTTCAGTTTCATGACTGCAATCACCATCTGCAATGATTTTGGAGAAATGGACCTTATTGTCCCATTGTTTGAATTTGCCTCTTTACATCAGCAGCTTGGAAAAGTTACTTATTGTCTTTAATCCTCCCTTTCTTGATTTTTCTTTCTTTAAATATAAAGCTACCTGTAGATACCTCATGACTCTTTATGAATATCAGTGAGATAATCCATGTAAAGCATGTAAAAGAGTGCCCGAGGTACAGATATCATTCTAAAAATGTCAATTGTTGTTACCATTAGTAAGATGCTATTATTAATAACATTAACCTATATCAGAGTTTTAATATTTCACTACTAAGTTTTTGTGACAATACTTTTACCTGTTTACCTGATCTCACATTTTTTAAGGTAAAGTATTCTGAACTAATAGTTTTAGAATTAATTAATAGGATAAACTCCAGCAACACAAGAGATGACTCTACACATGAACATCACCAGTTGGTCAATACTGAAATCAGTTTGATTATCTTCTTTGCAACCAAAGATGAAGTTCTTGTTCAGCAAAAACAAGACCTGGAGCTGACTGTGGATCAGAACATCAGTTCTTTATTGCAAAATTCAGGCTCAAATTGAAGAAAGTAGGGAAAATCACTAGCCATTCAGGTATGCCCTAAATCAAATTCCTTATGATTACACAGTGGAGACGATGAATAGTTTCAAGAGACTAAATCTGGTAGACAGAGTACCTGAAGAATTGTGGATAGAAATTTGTAACATTGCACAGGAGATGGTAACCAAAACCATCCCCAAGAAAAAGAAATGCAAGAAGGCAAAATAGTTGTCTGAAGAGGGATTACAAATAGCTGAGAAAAGAAGAGGAAAAAAAAAACTAAAGTCAAAGGAGAAAAGGAAAGATCTACCCATCTGAGTGCACAATACCAAAAAAGAGCAAGGAGAGATAAGAAAGCTTTCCAAAGTAAGCAATGCAAAGAAATAGAGGAAAACAGCAGAAGGAGAAAGACTAGAGGTCTCTTTGAGAAAATTAGAGATACCAGTGGAACATTTCTTCCAAAGATTGGCACAATAAAGGACAGAAACAATATAGGCCTAAAGAAAGCAGAAGATATCAAGAATAGGTGGCGAATATACACAGAAGAACAGTACAAAAAAGATCTTAATTACCCAGATAACCATGATGGTGTGATCAGTCATCTAGTCAAGTGGGCTTTAGGAAACATTCCTATAAACTAAGTTTGTGGAGGTGACGGATTCCAGCTGAGCTATTTCAAACCTTAAAAGATAATGCTGTTCAAGTGCTGCACTCAATATACCAGCAAATTTGGGAAACTCAGCAGTGGCAACAGGACTGAAAAAAATCAGTTTCCATTCCTATCCCAAAGAAGGGCATTTCAAAGCATGCTCTAACTATTGTACATTTGCAATCACTTCACATGTTAGCAAGGTAATACTCAAAATCCTTCAAGCTAGGTTTCAACAGTAGGTCATCTGAGAACTTCCTGATGTACAAATTAGAATAGTAAAGGCAGAAACCAAAGATCAAATTGCCAACATCTGTTGGTTTATTGAAAGAGCAAGAGAATTTCAGAAAATCATCTATTTCTGCTTCATTGACTACACTAAAGGCTTGGACTGTGTGGAACACAAAAAGCTTTGGAAAATAAAAGAGATAGGAATAGCAGACCACCTTACCTGACAGCTGAGAAACTTGTATGTAGGTCAAGAAACAATAGTTAGAACCACACTGAATTGGGAAAGGAGCACAATAAGGCTGTATATTTTCACGCTCCTTAAGTAACTTATATGCCTATTTAACTTATATCCATGTGAAATGCATGGCTGGATGAAACACAGGCTGGAATCAAGATTGCCAGAAATATTGCTAATATTTTTCAAGATTGTTGAGAAAACAATCTCAGATATGCAGATGACATCACCTTTAAGGCAGAAATTGAAGAGGAACTAAAGAGTCTGTTGATCAAGTTGAAAGAAGAGAGTGAAAATGCTGGCTTAAAACTAAACATTCAAAAAAAAAAAAAAATGAAGATCACGGCATCCAGTCCCATCACTTCATAGCAAATAGTTGGGGAAACAATGAAAGTGGTGACAGACTTTATTTTCTAAGTCTTCAGAATCACTGCAGATGGTGACTACAGCCATGGAATTAAAATATGCTTGCTCCGTGGAAGAAGACCTATGATCAATCTAGACAGAATATTAAAAAGGAACATTACTTGGCCGACAAAGGTCCATTTAACCAAAATTATGTTTTTTCCTGTAGTCATGTATGGATGAGAGTTGGACTATAAAGAAAGCTTAGCACAGAAAAATTGATCCTTTTGAACTGTAGTATTGGAGGAGACTCTTGAGAGTCCATTGGACTGACAGAAGATCAGACCAGTCAATCCCAAATGAAATCAACATTGAATATTCACTGAAAGGACTGGAGCTGAAACTGAAGCTCCAGTACTTTGGCTACCTAATGCTAAGAGCCAGCTCATTAGAAAAGCCTCTGATTGTTGAAAAGATTGTAGGCAGGAGAAGAAGGGGATGACTGGATGAAATAGTTGACTGGTATCACCGACTCAATGGGTGTGAGTTTGAGCATAACCGGGAGATGTTGAAAGACAGGGAAGACTGCAGTCAATGGTTTCACAAACAGTCAGGTATAACTGAGTGACTGTTCAACAACAACAAATTTCCTTAAAGGCCCTCTAGCCAAATATGGTCACATTGGACTTTAGGGCTTCTGTATGTCAATTTGGGAGAGGATAATTCTGTCCATAACAATTAAAAACTTAAGAATTGAAGTACAGTAACTTTTTCTGTGCCCTATGATTGAATGTCTGAACAACAATAATAACAAATTGGATAAAGTTTAATCATGAATAGTACTTGAATTTGGAGAGTGGGTGGCATGTTAAAACATTGATGAGAGCCCAAGGGCCTGCAATATAAAGAGTGGTAGAAAAATAGCTCTGCATCATGGCATCAGGAAGACCTGCTAAAGTCTTTGGGAGCTATGGCAGGAATGTTGCTACTTATTAATGCACAT
>SJYC01112875.1:0-11049 GCA_006408675.1 Madoqua kirkii
ATCAAGGAGGAAATTAGAGTTCTTTGGCATGAAATGAGAAATAAGATAGCAAGGACAATAAAACTGCTGAAGTATTAAATGAATATTTTCCAATGTATTTATAAAAAACAGAATTAATGGTTCAAGAACTGAAAGTTCCTAATTAATATACTTTTTACTGACTCTCAAAGGGTCAGCATTTTAAATAGACTTTCCAATTTACCATCAGCAACATTGATGATACTAAAAATTAAAATTCCTATGATTCTTACTGAATCTATTGGGGTTTATATTTTATTTTAAAAATTAAAGTATAAAGACAGATTAAGCAAAAACTATTTTAAATCCTTAAACAAGTTAATGTTAACACTAACAAAGTAATTACTTTGTTATTTTAATAAATAAAGAAGGCTAAAAGTTTTTTTTTTACATTTTTCCAGGTCATTTAATAACTTTTTCAATAGCATGCACTGCATCTGTACTGTTATTGTTTGATTGCTCAGTCGTGTCTAACTCTTTGCAACCCTGTGGACTGTAGCCCACTAGGCTCCTCCATACATGGTATTTCCCAGACAAGAATACTGGAATAGATTGCATTTCATTCTTCAGGGGGACCTCCCTGCCCAGGGATCAAACCCAAGTCTCCTGTGGATTCTTTACCACTGAGCAACCAGGAAAGTCCATCTGCATTGTAGAGAAGTGGTGGTTATGGAAAAATATATAAAGCAACAAGCATAAGTATAGTTATTCCTGAGCTCACTGTTTAGAGATATCCATTAATAACATAAAAAAATGCACACACATGCCATAGAAAAGAAAGGAAGCATTTGAGGAAAGTGACAAAAGCAGCTAGGCGGAAAAGCAGCAGATTGAGATTAAAAGCACAGAAAAGGTATAAGTAGTTTCTATTCTTTCCTCAGGTTAATTCTAGAGTTAACTGAGCAAAGAGATCAAAATTCTTGGTGGGTGTTGATTTCTGAAATTACTGAGATAAATCAGTGGATGAAGTGTGGCTTGTCTAAGAGCAAAACATTAATGCGCCTATTGGTATTAGCAATGAAATACAGGATAATAAGAATATATGCAGGATGTTGCAGGTAGAACTCTCTGATTTAGTCAGCTAAGGTTGTCTGTAATAAGCAACCTCAAAATTTGTTGTTGTTGTTGTTGTTTAAATGTGTTTGACTCTTTGTGACCCTAAGGACAGTAGCCAAACAGGCTACTCTGTACTTTGGATTTCCCAGGCAACAATACTTGAGTGGCTTGCTATTGCCTTCTCTGGGGGGACTTCCTGATGCAGGAGTAGACCCATTGTCTCCTACATTACAGGGTAATTCTTTAACACTGAGTCACTGGGGGAGACAAATTAAAAACTTACTAATATTCAAAACTAAGAATTTACTTTTCAAATACAGAGAGTCAGTTCAGTACAGTTCAATTACTCAGTCGTGTCTGACATTGTGTGACTCCATGGACCTCATGGACAGCAGCATGACAGGCTTCCCTGTCCATAACCAACTCCTGGAGCTTACTCAAACTCATGTCCATCCAGTCAGTGACTCCATGCAGCCATCTTGTCTTCTGTTGTACCCTTCTCCTCAACTGGAATTCCATCACCTCCACTAGCTTTGTTCCTAGTGATGCCTCCCAAGGCCCACTTGCTTTACATTCCATGATGTCTGGCTCTGGATGAATGATGACACTATCATGATTATCTGGGTCATGAAGATCTTTTTTGTACAGTTCTTCTGTGTATTCTTGTATCCTCTTCTTAATACCTTCTGCTTCTGTTAGGGCCATACCATTTCTGTCCTTTATTGTGCCCATCTTTGATTGAAATGTTCCCTTGGTATCTCTAATTTTCGTGAAGATAAATCTAGTCTTTCTCATTCTATTGTGTTCCTCTGTTTCCTTGCATTGATCACTGAGGAAGGCTTTCTTATCTCTCCTTGCTATTCTTTGGGATTCTGCATTCAAATGGGTATATCTTTCTTTTTTTTCCTTTGCTTTTTGCTTCTCTTCTTTTTCTCATCTATTTGTAAGGCCTCTTCAGACAACCATTTTGCTCTTTTGCATTTCTTTTTCTTGGAGATGATCTTGATCACTGCTTCTTATACAATGTAATTACCTCTGTCCATAGTTCTTCAGGAACTCTGTCTATCAGACTGAATCCTTTGAATCTATTTGTCACTTCCACTGTATAATCATAAGGGATTTGATTTAGGCCATACCTGAATGGTCTAGTAGTTTTCCCTACTTTTTTCAATTTATGTCTGAATTTGGCAATAAGGAGTTCATGATCTGAGCCACAGTCAGCTCCTGGTCTTGTTTTTGCTGACTATATAGAGCTTCTCCATATTGGGCTACAAATAATATAATCAATCTAATTTTAGTATTGACCATCTGGTGATGTCCAAGTGTAGTCTTCTCTTATGTTGTTGTTGGAGGGTGTTTGCTATGACCAGTGCATTCTCTTGGCAAAACTCTATTAGTCTTTTCCCTGCTTCATTCTGTACTCCTAGGCCAAATTTGCCTGTTATTCCAGGTGTTTTTTGACTTTCTACTTTTGCATTCCATCCCCCTATAATGAAAATGACATTTTTGTTGGGTGTTAGTTCTAGATGGTCTTGTCGAGCTTCATAAAATGGTTCAACTTCATCTTTTTCAGCATTACTTGTCTGGGCATAGACTTGGATTACCGTGATATTGAATGATTTGCCTTGGAAACGAACAGAGATCATTCTGTTGTGTTTGCAACTGCACCCAAGTACTAAATTTTGGACCCTTTTGTTGACTATGGTGGCTACTCCATTTCTTCTAAGGAATTATTGCCCACAGTAGTAGATACAATGTTCAAATGAGTAAAATTCACCCAGGTCCATTTTAGTTCGCTGATTCCAAAAATGTCAAAGTTAACTCTTGCCATCTCCTGTTTGACCACTTATAATTTACTTGGATTCATGGATCTAGCATTCCAGGTTCCTATACAATATTGTTATTTGCAACATCGGACTTTATTTCCATCACCCATCACATCCACAACTGGGTGTGGTTTTTGCTTTGGCTCCATCTCTTCATTCTTTCTGGAGTTTTTTTCTCCACTCTTCTCCAGTAGCATATTGGGTACCTACCAACTTGAGGAGTTCATCTTTCAGTGTCCTATCTTTTTGCCTTTTCGTACTGTTTGTGGGGTTCTCAAGGCAAGAACACTGAAGTGGTTTGCCATTCCCTTCTCCAGTGGACCAAATTTTGTCAGAACTTTCCTCCATGACCTGTCTGTGTTGGGTGGCCCTACATGGCATGGCTCATAGTTTCATTGAGTTAGATAAGGCTATGTTTCATTGATCAGTTTGATTAGTTTTCTGTGATTGTGGTTTTCACTCTGTCTGCCTTCTGATGGATAAGGATAAGAGGCTTATGGAAGCTTCCTGATGGGAGAGACTGACTGAGGGGGAAATGAGGTCTTGTTCTGATGGGCAGGGCTGTGGTCCCTTCCTGTTGTTTGACCTAAGGCTAAACTATGGTGGAGGTAATGAAGATAATGGTGACCTTCTTCAAATGGTCCTGTGCACACTCTCATAGTCAGGGCCCCCAACTGTGCAGCAGGCCATTGCTGACCCATGCCCCCACTGGAGACTCCTGGACACTCATGGTCAAGACTAGGTCAGTCTCTTGTGAGGTCAATGTTCCTTTCTCCTGTGTCCTGGTGTGCACAAGGTTTTGTTTGTGTCCTCCAAGAACCTGTCCTGGTGGCTCTATTGTGGGGTTAATGGCAATATCTTCCAAGAGGACTTATGCCATACTTAGGTTTGCTGCACTCAGAGCGAGTACTCATGTGGCAGGCCACTGTTGACCCGTACCTCCATAGAAGACACTTAATCACTCAAAGGCAGGTCAGGCTCAGTCTCTTTGGGGTCTCTTGGTGCACTCAAGGTTTTGTTTGAGCCCTCTGATCATCACTTATGGCTATGGGGTTTGATTCTAAATGCAATTTCACCCCTCCAACGGTCTTGCTGGGACTTCTCCTTTGCCCTTGAAGGTGGGGTATCTTTCTTGGTGGGGTCCAACATTCTCCCACTGATGGTTGCTCAGCAGTGAATTGCAATTCTGGAGTGTTAGCAGGATAAGATTAGTGCATGTCCTTTTACTCTGCAATCTTGGTGCTGCAGAGATTTCCAGTTCAGCTGGTTAGGGCTGGACCCATTTTGGTGGATATTCTTGAGCTGAGCTTGGATCAAAACTGAGTACAGTTTTTCTACTTTACATTCAATTATTCTGAGTCCAGACTCCAAATAGAAGACACCTGAAACCTGGTCTTGGCATATGCTGGTATCCAGTAACTAAAGCAAGCTATATAGTTAAGCCTAACCACCTGATGTGAAGAGTCAGCTCACTGGGAAAAATCTCAATGTTAGGACAAATTGAAGGCAAAAAGAAAAAGAGGTGGCAGAGGATGAGATGGTTAGATAGTACACTGACTCAATGGACCTGAATCTGAGCAAACTCGGGGATATAGTAGAGGACAAAAGAGTGCTGCAGTCCATGAGGTCACAAATAGTCAGATACATCTTTGAGACTGAAAAGCAACAACAATAGCACAGTCTTCCCAGAGTGAGAAGAGACGTTGAATAATAATTTACTGAACAGTTCCTAAAACAATCACACACTTCCTCAGGCTTTCCTCCCACTGCTTTCTATGTAGTTTTGATAGCCTTTCATCTTCTAGAGAGGCATTGGTGAGAATGAAGAAGTCCCAACACTAGCACAGAATGTCTATTTGGTCTGGGACATTTCCATCATATTTCTTTTGCTTGAGACAAAGGTGAACCTATATTTTTAAGCCTTAGACTTAGTCTTTGTTCTAGAAAAAACATCTACTTCTGCTTTATTTACTATGCCAAAGCCTTTGACTGTGGATCATAACATACTGTGGAAAATTCTTAAAGAGATGGGAATACCAGACCACCTGACCTGCCTACTCTGAAATCTGTATGTATGTCAAGAAAACAATTAGAACTGGATATGAGACAACAGACTTATTCCAAATCAGGAAAGGAGTATATCAAGGTTATATATTGTCACTCTACATATTTAACTTATATGCAGAGTACATCATGAGAAATACGGGGCTCAATGAAGCACAAACTGGAATTAAGATTGCCAGGAGAAATATCAATAACCTCAGATATGCAGATGACACCACCCTTTTGATAGAAAGCAAAGAAGAACTAAGGAGTGTCTTGATGAAAGTGAAAGAGGAGAGTGAAAAAGTTGACTTAAAACTCAACATGCAGAAAACTAAGATCATGGCATCCAGTCCCATCACTTCATGGCAAATAGATGAGGAAACAATGGAAACAGCAAGAGACTTTATTTTCCAGGGTTCCAAAATCACTGCAGATGGTGACTGCAGCCATGAAATTAAAAGACACTTGCTCCTTGCAAGAAAAGTTATTACCAACCTAGACAGCATATTAAAAAGCAGAGACATTATTTTGCCAAAAAAGGTCAGTCTAGTCAAAGCTATGGTTTTTCCAGGAGTCAGGTATGGATGTGAGAGTTGGACTATAAAGAAAGCTGAGCATGGAAGAATTGATGCTTTTGAACTGTGGTGTTGGAGAAGACTCTTGAGAGTCCCTTGGACTGCAAGGAGATCCAACCAGTCCATCCTAAAGAAAATCAGTACTGAATATTCATTGGAAGGACTGATGCTGAAGCTTAAACTCCAATATTTTGGCCACCTGATAAGAACTGACTCAACGGAAAAGACCCTGATGCTGGGAAAGATTGAAGGCCAGAGGAGAAAGGGATGACAGAGGGTGAGATGATTAGATGGCATCATCGACTCATTGGACATGAGTCTGAGTAGTTCCTGGTAGCTGATGTTGGACAGGGAAACCTTATGTGGTGCAGTCCCTGAAGTCACAAAGAATCGGACATAACTGAGTGACTGAACTGGACTGGACTGAACTAGTCACCTTTATCAGGTAAACCAAATTTGACCCGACCCAGATCTCTTCAAGATAATATATAGAAGCAGAAATTTAAAGGGGTATTTTTTTTTGGAGTGAGATTTCAATTACACATAGTGTTAGAATTAAATGACAGATAATGGCAAAAACCATAGAGGAACTAAAGAGCCTTGTGATGAAGGTGAAAGAAAAGTGAAAAAACTAGCTTAAAATTTAACATTCAGAAAATGAAGATCATGGTATCCGGCCCCAGCTCTTCATGGGAAATAGAAGGGGAAACAGTGGAAGCAGTGACAGACTTTATTTTCTTGGGTTCCAAAATCACTGTGGACATACCCATGAAATTCGAAGATGCTTGCTCCTTAGAAGAAAAGTTATGACCAACCTAGATAGCATATTAAGAAACAGTGACATCATTTTGCTGATAAAGTTCCATTTAGCTATGGACCATTTAAAGCTATGATTTTTCCAGGAGTCATGTACAGAAGTAAGAGCTGGACCATAAAGAAGGCTGAGTACTGAAGAACTGATACTTCTGAGCTGTGATGTTGGAGAAGACTCTTGAGAGTCCCTTGGACTGCAAGGAGATCAAACCAGTCAATCCTAAAGGAAATCAATTCCAATGAATATTCATTGGAAAGGCCAATACTAAACCTGAAACTCCAATACTTTGGACACCTGATGCAAGGAGCCAACCCATTGGAAAAGATACTGATGCTGGGAAAGACTGAGAGCAGGAGGAGAAGGGAGTGACAGAGGATGAGATGGTTGGATGGCATCATTGATTAAATGGACATGCTTGTGCAAGCTATTGTAGATAGTGAAGCACAGGGAAGCCTGGCATGCTCCAGTCTTGAGGTCCCATAAAGACTCAACTCTCTGACTCAAAACATCAACAACAACAATGCGTCGCTTATGGGATGAGTCTCTATTTCCATCCATGTATGGAACAATGTAGCAAAATTTATTGGCAACAGGTAACCAATAACAAGGCAGTGACAGGGCAGAACAGACCCAAGAATCCTGGTGGTTTTAGTCACAAAATCCTGTCAGACTCATTGCAGCCCCATGGATTGTAGCCCACCTGACACCTTTGTCCTTGGGATTTTCCAGTCAAGAATACAGGAGTAGGTTGCTATTTTCTTTTCCAGGGAAATCTTCCCAACCCATGGATCAATTCCAGGTTTCCTTCATTGCAAGTGGACTCTTAACCAGCTGGGCCATTAACCCATCCTCAAATATGGCCCCATAAACCTCGGTAATGATGAAGTTTTAGCATGGCATTCTACACTGGTGTAGGGAAATAGCAGTTTGAAAAGTTAAAGAGTATGAGACCTCCTCTGTGGACACAGAGATATCAGGAAACATTGATGTATTGCAGTTTGAAAGGTGAAGATTAATGAACTTGTTACTTTCTAGTATTAATGTTACACAAGAATATTAGTACCGTTATGCCATCTTGGGAAATTCTAAAATGTCTTCTCTTGTCATGTAGAAAGTTTGTAGATTAGCCACTAGGTTTTAGATGTAGTACCTCTGAAAACAGAGATTGAGAGAGAAAATATACACAGTAAGAAAACTTACTCATTTGGAAATTAGCAAAGAGGGGAGGGGAAGTGACTTTTACAAAAAATCACAAACTCTGGATTTTTAATTTACTTAGCCAAACTATAAGTAGATATTGTTTAAAAAGACACACAAAAACCTGAAAAATCTATTCTAAAAGAAAACCATTAAATGATAGACATAGACAAACATAAGTTCTGTGTTGCCTGCTAATTTAGGTAGGTTTCAGTTCATTTGACCCTTGCAGGGAGTATAAGGAGAAGATATTGTCTTCACAGATGTATTATAGAGTACTGCTAAATATAGCTAAAGGCTTATCTTATTGCAAACATAAAAATAAAAAGTAATTGATGGCGTCTAAAGCACATAACTTCAAGCAAAATTCACAAACTGAAACACATAAAGAACATGATGCTCTGTTTACATACAAAGTCTTTTCCCACCTGGAGCAAAGACACAAAACTAAGAATTTAAAAGATCAGTGCTTAGAAATAGTCTATATAGAATACTTGAATTTATTGCTATCTTTTTGTAGTAATTATGTTTTAATGTGAAAATTTATCACATATGAGAATGGCAGTGTCAGCTTAAGAAAATAAATATGTGAATAGTAGATTTAGATATGCATAGAAAGGGGGACAAATTATAAAATGACTAAGTTGAACACACCATCAACTTGATACAAAGTTTGGTTACAAGTCAAGGTTAAATTAGGTTAGAGATTTTTTGCTTGTTTGCCTTTCTTTTTGTTTAATATATCTCACAAGCAACAGTAAACTATTTAGTGTCTGGGCTTTCTCAAATGTATTGATGCAGGTAAGAACTTCTCCTCTTCCCTTCAGCCTTTCCCAGCATCAAGGTCTTTTCAAATGAGTCAGCTCTTCGCATCAGGTGGCCAAAGTATTAAACTTTCAGCTTCAACATCAGTCCCTCCAATGAAGATCCAGGACTGATATCCTTTAGGATGGACTGGTTGGATCTTCTTGCAGTCCAAGGGACTTTCAAGAGTCTTCTCCAATAGCACAGTTCAAAAGCATCATTTCTTCGGTGCTCAACTTTCTTTACAGTCTAACTAAGATTGTGGCATCCAATCCCATCTCTTCACGGCAAATAGATGGGGAAACAGTGGAAACAGTGGCAGACTTTATTTTATGGGGCTCCAACCTCACTGCAGGTGATGCATACAGCCACAAAATTAAAAGATGCTTGCTTCTTGGCAGGAAAGTTATGACCAACCTGGACAGCATATTAAAAAGTAGAGACACTACTTTGCCAACAACAGTCCTTCTAGTCAAGGCTACGGTTTTTCCAGTGGTCATGTATGGATGTGAAAGTTGGAAAAGTCAGGAAGCATTGATACCTTGCCTATCACTGTTAATAATGTGTCTTATTCTTTTACTTTAAACTAATTCTGAAAAAAATTAACCTGTCAGAGGAAACATTTGCAAAGTTAGAATGTTGAGGAAGATTTTATTCAAGGTTATTGCAAGAAAACAGTGAGATTACAATTGACTTTGGAAGACAAAGAACACAGTCTAAGCACTCTATGTACAATATTTAATGGTACATCTGAAATCACGGGGAAAATGTGATTCATAGATGAAGTCAGAGAAGGACAGATCTTTCATTATTTTGCTTATATGAGATATAAACGAACTCATGATGAGTAGCCAAACTCACCTTCAGCAGAATGTAGAATGATGGTTGCTAGGGGCTGGGTGGAGGTGGAAATTTAAAGTTACTCCTCAACATATGTATAGTTTCAGTCACACAGGGTAAAAAAGTTCTAGAGAGCTATATACAACACTGTGCCTTTTGTTAATAGTACGGTGTGGTACACTTAAATATTTGTAAAGAGAGTACATCATGTGTTATATGTCATTTTTTACCACAATAAAAAAGCAATGGTTTCTATACATGAAGAGTTGAAAAATTAATATAATTTATCTGCTCTAATGTGAACACTCAATCATTCACTCAAAAATACTTATTGGTAATATTTATTTGCCTGGCATTGTGTCAAATCAACAGAGTATTTTCATAAAGGCTGTTGTTTCTTCTGGAGAGAGACAGATAACACTAGTGTGACATTTGGAGATACTTACAGCAGTAAGCTTGGAATAAAAATAAGGAAAATAAAATGAAAAAGAGAAAACTTGCCATGAATTATAAGTAAAATGCCTTTTATTATCTTAGAAAACTCTAAAAGGCTTCTGAGTAAATAAATGCTTGATTGCAGTTATGAATCATTCCTGAAGATTATAACATTATTTCAGCTTAGTGAATCTCCCCAAGTGCCACTTTAGCCCATTATTCATAAAATAACACAACCTGAATAGCTTCTTTTGAATCTGAATATTTTAAAACTTTCTACTAAATATATAATTAGTAGAAATTTCAAATTCTCTATAGTGGTAAAAGTATCTTGGATGTTAGATTAATATAAGATTTTTAAATCTAAACATAAATAGAAGCGAAAAGAAATGAAAAAGTGAAGTCACTCAGTCGTATCTGACTGTTTGCGACCCGTGGACTGTAGCCCACCAAGCCTTTCTGTCCATGGGATTCTCTAGGCAAGAATACTGGAGTGGGTTGTCATTTCCTTCTCCATAAAGGAATAAAAGTAAATTATAAATCAAACTATTTTTAATACCTTGATATATCACAGATATTTTCTCTTTCAATATTAAGAAACTTTCATTAATGGGTTTTTTGAAGCTCTATATTGATTTCTTTTAGATTTTGAACTTACATTCAAATTTTAAAATATTTTATTTTGAAATAATTATAAACTCCCAGGAAACTGCAAATATAGTCAACAATTTGGGTTTAATTTGGGGGTTTTCCACTCTTCAAACAAGAAATCTCAGTCTATTGAATATCTTTTTTCTTCTTTTAATGTTAAAGGTAGACTATTGCCCCCATTGTAATGAATTTTTCTAGGGGGAGGGCTTTTAAAAACGGGAGTGGTTGCCCTAAGTAGAGCATAAATGTATAAATGTATTTAGGGCAAATAGTGCATGTCATATGCTCTTTTAGCAACAGTATTTTGTAAGAAATTTCAGAATTTTGGAGATACTGTGATAACAATGATAGTGATGAATATTATATGAATGTCAGCATTGTGATAATGACATTATATCCTAACAACCATCCTCTGATGTACATATAGCTGTAACTATGTAAGCTAAGCAGCTGGTTTGATTCTAATTTCAGTTTACAGTTAGAGAAACTATAGAAAAACAAAACCCTGGTGAACTGTACATAGAAATTGTTTTTAATGGGGAGTTAAAACCATGGGCCAGTTCAGTTTTTTTTTTGTCTGAAGGTATTAAGTGTGTGTGTGCTTCTTAATTTTGGCATTATTACTGCTCTTGTAGCATTGCATGTATTTTTAAAATTTGAGTGTAAGCTGGCATTGGAAAAAGCATAAAAGCTTAAAATAAAATGAGCCTCAAACACATTGACATTTAATCTATGGTAGAGATGTTGTCTTTAGGGCAATGAAAAAAATTAAATTCATTTAATAAAT
>SJYC01112877.1:0-23007 GCA_006408675.1 Madoqua kirkii
ATTCAAATAAACAAGATTTTTTAAAAAAAAAGTCTCTTTTCAGTAGAATATTCATATTATCAGGATTAATCCATAATAGATATGGAATAGGAAATATCTCAAATCAAGAAATTTCAATAATATTAATAATAATATTTCCTTAGAGTTTATAGTTAAGAAAATATGTTAAAAAGAAAAAATATCACACAGAACAAGATGAGTAAACAAAAGTTGATTTTATTCTGATCCTATTGCCAGCATCTGGGGAGACAGCACAGATCAAGCCTGCATACCCAGCTCCATGGAAAGAAAGGGCAACAAGATTTTAAATACTGGAGTGAACTAGTGGAAAATTACTGACTGATACTAAGTGGGAGGTTGATCAATTGGATATGTCTACTATATTAAGTGGTTCCCAAGTTTGCAAATGTTTTTCTCCATGATTAGGCCATTTGTGTTTGATAATTAGTTTTTCCCAAAGAAAAGAAAAAAGAAAAGAAAATTTTCTCCTATTTTCATCACTAAAAGTAGTTTTGCAACTTGTAGCAAGGCTATAGGTTAGATAGAAGTTAGTCTCCTGCATTCCTGTAGAGACCGACGCATAGGGACTGCTTCTTCCTTAATTACTTTAAGAGGGATGGCTCCCAGTTCTTTGACAAAAAACAGTAGTTGTTGTTATTGTTCAGTTGCTAAGTTGTGCCCAACTCTTTGTGACTCCATGGACTGTGACATCTTGGGCTCTTCTGTCTTTCTCAGGCTTCTTTGAAGGCTCAGTGGTAAAGAATCCACCTGCCAGTGCACAAGATGGTGGATCAGTCCCTGGGCTGGGAAGATCCCCTGCAGAAGGAAATGGTAATTCACCCCAGTATTCTTACCTGGATAATTCCATGGACAGAGGAGGCTGACGGTAGGCAGTTGGCATGAGGTTGCAAAAAGAGAATGACAGTCCTGAGTTACAAAACTGGAAAGAGCCTTTTAAAAAGATATTTATCTCAAAGAGATAAAGAAATAAAATTACACATTTTAATGCTCTAAGAAAAGAAATAGATCAGATGATTCAGGAGAAAGCCATGAAATACCAATCATGTAAATACCTAAATATATATTAGAAGTCATTGAAAGTGTCTACTTGAAATAGAAAGTTTTACTTTGATAAAAGTTGTTTAAATTTTCAGTTTAATATGCAAGAAGCAAACATATCCATCATTCTGGACTTCTTTAAATTTTACTAAATTTATGACTGTTCATATTATGCAATATTGGTTTTCAGTAATTAAAGTTATGTGCTATGTTTTGTTATTTTGACAAGGAGATCCTTATACATACAGAAGCTAGCATCATTGATCCAGTGGTTTATTGACTGTGTTGTATTGTTTCATATTGCGTTGTTCAAGGGAAATTTAGTTGTAGACCCTAAGAACATTACCCATTCATCTGATTAGTGTCATACAGATTGCAGACCTTATATTTAGCAAGAAGAAAACAGCTTTGATGAGATTAGCTATGCAGTTTGAAATCTTGATAAAGTGTGGAGACGAATCTCCCTAAAGTAACATTTAAAAAAAAAAAAGAAAGAAAAAAGAAAAAAGTCCTATGAGTCTAAACCAAGTGCAGAAGCACCATTCCGTACAGAAAGCTGTCTGAGATTGACAGTAGTGAGGTTTCCCAGAAAAAGTAAAGCCTTTTTCTGGCTGCCAGAAAAAGGCCTGATTCATGTTCAAGGAAATATTCTTTCAAATCTGAAGAATATTGACATATAAATATCTGAGTATATTTCAAATTCAGTGGACCAGTGAATTAAAGCTATCTCTGATGTACACACTCAAAACGTACACAGTGAATGCCATTCCCTGTAACAGCAAAGATCCATATATGTGTTAATATCTAGAGTTTACATATGTAGCAGAATACATGTACAAGCCTCTACCTTATAAAAAGTAATTTTTACATCATCTGATTTTTAAAACAAATAACTAAATATCAGTGTAACCTCTAACTCAATCTATGACATAAAAGTAAGACACATAAAATTTTAACACAGAGATCTCAGAAAATCATCCTCAGATGCCCTAAGAAAATTACAGAATTTTCCAGGGAAAAATCATGAGGTCCTAGGATAGACACCCCTCATTTCACGTGTCAAAATCAAAGCTAGGAAAGGATGAACAGTTAGGGAGTGGCTATAAATAAAAATCAAGCATGTGGTGGCTCGGCTGGTAAAGAATCCACCTGCAATGCAAGAGACCCCCCCATTCGATTCCTGGGTCAGGAAGATCTACTGTAGGAGGGAAAAGCTACTCACTCCAGAATTCTTGGGCTTCTCTGGTGGCTCAGCTGGTAAACAATCTGCCTACAATGAGGGAGACCTGTGTTTGATCCCTGGGTTGGGAAGATCCTTTGGAGAAGGGAAAGACCATCCACTCCAGTATTCTGGCCTGGAGAATTCCATGGACTGTGTAGTCCATGGGATTCCAAAAAGTGGACAAGACTGAGTGACTTTCACCTTCTTTTTCTTTTAACTGTCACGGCATTATTTGTTCAAAAAGGTTTTATTAGCTTGAAATTCATTCATTATTTTCACAACCTCTTGCAGAGGTAAAGAAAAGCAAATTTGAGTTTTATTAACTTTGCTAATCCTTTAATTTAAATGTATCCTAATACCTAGTTTAACCTTCCTAGCTATGCCATATGATCATTCAACTGGGAAAAATGCTGGCAGCCTTATGGTTTCATTGTGGATATTAAATGTAAAACTGTATATAAAACAATTAACATGCTTCCTGTGCCAAACAAATGTTAGCTACTCTGTAATTATCATTATCATAAGATATTCAAACTGATTTAACCATATTATTATCATATGTTATCTGATTCAGCAGTTCATGTACCTGATCACATACAATTACTTCTGTACATATTCTAAGTGAAGAGTCAGCAAATGCAGTGGAGGGTTGGCAGGTTAATGATATTTCAATGATCCAAAGAACAGCAAAAAAACAAACAAAAGTTTTCAGTTAAGAAAAATATTTTTCTATTTTCTCTGTTATAAACAGTTCTACACCTAGCTTATGGAATGGCCACACTATTTTCCTTTGCTGATAAATATGACCTTTGTCCCTCTACTGGTGAAGGGCCACAGATTTTCATTCTCTAATTCTATATTTACTCAACTTTTCTCGAGAGAGTTCACCTACATTTTTTCCTGAACTTCTATAAGTTTTGTCACTAAAAGATTGTTGTGCATACATTTTCTATCACAAAAAGTGTTAGTTTTTCATTTAAGCTAAAGAACAGAAAAAAATATTGTAGAATATTTTTCATCCTTGACTATTATTCAGTTTTGCTTTTACTTGAACTCAAACAAATTCACAATAACATATTAATGATATATTTTAAATTGATATTTTAAAATGGCAGTATTTTGTTGTTGTTTAGTCACATAGTCATTTCTGACTCTTTTGTGATACTATGAACTGTAGAATATCTGTCCATGGGATTTCCCAGGCAAGAATACTGGAGTGGGTTACCATTTCCTTCTACAGGAATCGTCCTGACCCGGGATCAAACCCACATCTCCTGCATTGGCAGGTGGATTCTTTATTACCGAGCCACCAAGAAAGCACAAATGGCAATATTAATTGGTATCATTCAAAGATGGCTTATTTAAATTTATAAACAACTATCAGAAATCATTTTGCTTATCTTGATTTGAGTCGCAACATTTTACTGACTTGACAAGTGAACTCTACTTATGTAAGAGATTGATGTACATGCTTGTTTGAACTTAATCTGAAGATTAATGTTCCAAATCAAGCCTTTCTTTTTCTTTAAAGAAAATGTTTTAAAAATTAAATATAATTCACTGAAACTTCCATTCACTTTACATGTTTACTTTTTTTCTGATGTTGAAATCAATTATTTTCATTGTTTGAGGTTCAGAACATCTTCTATGCCACTGGAATATAATCTACTGACTATAATATAAAGATCTCATTAGGGCAGCAGTCCCAAGATGGAAGAGGAATAGTCCAGGGAGACCACTTTCTCCCCTACAAATTCATCAAAAGATCATTTGAATTCTGAACTACTTCCACAAAACCACTTCTGAACTCTGGTGGAGGACACTGGGCACCGAGAAAGGCAGCCTATTCTCTTCAAAAGGAGGTAGGACAAAATATAAAAGAAAAAAAGAAAGATAAAAACTTAGGGATGAATGCCAGTCCTGGGGAGGGAGACATGGAGGAGACGTTTCCAAACAGTAGGAAACACTCTCACAGACAGGTCTGTGGGGAGTTTTGGAATATCAGAGGGCAACATAGCCAGGTTCAGTCGCTCAGTTGTGCCCAACTCTTTCTGACCCCATGGACTGCAACACGCCAGGCCTCCCTGTCCATCACCAATTCCTGGAGTTTACTCAAACTCAAGTCCATTGAGTCAGTGATGCCTTCTAACCATCTCATCCTCTGTCGTCCCCTTCTCCTCCTGCCTTCAAACTTTCCCCAAATCAGGGTCTTTTCAAATGAGCCATCTATTCACATTAGGTGGCCCAACTATTGGAGTTTCTGCTTCAACATCAGTCCTTCCTATGAACACCCAGGACTGATCTCCTTTAGGACAGACTGGTTGGATCTCGTTGCAGTCCAAGTGACTCTCAAGAGTCTTCTCCAATACAACAGTTCAAAAGCATCAAATCTTCTGTGCTCAAGTTTCTTTATAGTCCAACTCTCACATCCAAACATGACTACTGGAAAGACCATAGCATGGATTAGATTGACCTTTGTTGGCAAAGTATTGTCTGTGCTTTTTAAAATGCTGTCTAAGTGGGTCAAAACTTTCCTTCCAAGGAATAAGCATCTTTTAATTTCATGGCAGCAATCACAATCTTCAATGATCTTGGAACTCCCCCGAATAAAGTCAGACACTGTTTGCACTCTTTCCCCAACTATTTGCCATGAAGTGATGGGACTGGATGCCATGATCTTTGTTTTCTGAATGTTGAGCTTTAAGCCAACTTTTTCACTCTTCTCGTTCACTTTCGTCAAGAGACTCTTTAGTTCTTCTTTGCTTTCTGCCATGAGGGTGGTGTCATCTGAATATATGAGGTTATTGATATTTTTCCTGGCAATCTTGATTCCAGCTTATGCTTCCTCCAACCCAACATTTCTCATGATGTACTCTACACATAAGTTAAATAAGCAGGATGACAAGATACAGCCATGAAGTACTTCTTTTCCTATTTGGAACCAGATTATTGTTCCATGTCCAGTTCTAACTGTTGCTTCCTGACCTGCATTTAGGTTTCTCAAGAGGCAGGTCAGGCGGTCTGTTTTCCCATCTCTTTCAGAATTTTCCACAGTTTATTGTGATCCACACAGTCAAAGAATTTGGCATAGTCAATAAAGCAGAAATAGGTGCTTTTCTGGAACTCTCTTGATTTTTTGATGATCCAGTGAATGTTGGCAATTTGATCTCTGGTTCCTCTGCCCTTTCTAAAACCCACTTGAACATCTGGAATTTCATGGTTCACATATTGTTGAAGCTTGGCTTGGAGAATTTTGAGCATTACATTATTAGCTTGTGAGATGATTGCAATTGTGCAATAGTTTGAGCATTCTTTGGCATTGCCTTTCTTTGGAATTGGAATAAAAACTGACCTTTTCCAGTCCTGTGGCCACTGCTGAGTTTTCCAAATTTGCTGGCATAATGAGTGCAGCACTTTCATAGCATCATTTTTCAGGATTTGGAACAGCTCAACTGGAATTCCATCACCTCCACTACCTTTGTTCGTAGTGATGCTTTCTAAGGCCCACTTGACTTCACATTCCAGGATGTCTGGCTCTAGGTGAGTGATCACACCATCATGATTATCTGGATCTGACAATCTTTTTTGTACAGTTTTGTGTATTCTTGCCACCTTAATATCTTGCCATCTTAATATCTCCTGCTTCTCCTAGATTCTTACCATTTCTGTCCTTTATTGAGCCCATCTTGGCATGAAATGTTCCCTTGGTATCTCTAACCTTCTGGAAGAAATCTATAGTCTTTTCTGTTCTTTTGTTTTCCTTTACTTCTTTGCATTGATTGCTGAGGAAGGCTTTCTTATCGCTCCTTGCTATGCTTTGGAACTCTGCATTCAGATTTCCTTTACTTCTTTGCTTTTCACTTCCTTTCTTTTCATAGCAATTTGTAATGCCTCTTCAGGCAGCCATTTTACTTTTTTGCATTTCTTTTTCTTGGGGACGTTCTTGATCCCTGTCTTCTGTACAATGTCATGAATCTCTGTCCATGATTCATCAGGTACTGTCTATCAGATCTAGTCCCTTATATCTAATTCTCACTTCCACTGTATAATCATAAGGGATTTCATAACTGTAAGAAAAAAAAAAAAAACACCCCCAGAGTATGCACCTAACATAACTACCAGCAAAGAAGTAGCCCAGAACCTCTTGTCCACCACCATCATGAGGGGCTGCACAAGGAACTCTGGACTGCATAACTGGTGCTAAAGATAAGGACCATCATATGGTGCCTTGGCCAGGAATTGAATCTGGGTGTCCTGCGTAGGAGGTGAGAATTCTAATACTGACCACTAATGCAGTGACCATGTATACTGTCATCCTGTTTACTTAACTTATATGCAGAGTGCTTCATGAGAAACACTAAGCTGGATGAAGCATAAGACAGAATCAAGATTGCTAGGAAAAATATCAATAAGCTCAGATATGCAGATGACACCACCCTTATGGCAGAAAGCAAAGAGGAACTAAAGAGCCTCTTGATGAAAGTGAAAGAGGACAGTGGAAAAGTTGGCTTAAAGCTCAGCATTCAGAAAACTAAGATCATGGCATCTGGTCCCATCACTTCATGGCAAATAGATGGGGACAGTGCAAAGCGTGGCAGATTTTATTTTTTGGAGCTCCAAAATCACTGCAGATGGTGACTGCAGCCAGGAAATTAAAAGACACTTACTCCTTGGAAGGGAAGTTATGGCCAACCTAGGCAGCATATTATAAAGCAGAGACATTACTTTGCCAACAAAGGTCTGTCTAGTTAAGGCTATGGTCTTTCCAGTAGTCATGTATGGATGTAAGAGCTGGACTATAAAGAAAGCTGAGCACCAAAGAATTGATGGCTTTGAACTGTGATGTTGAAGAAGAATCTTGAGGGTCCCTTGGACTGCAAGGAGATCCAACCAGTTTCTCCTAAAGGAAATCAATCCTGAGTGTTCATTTGAAGGACTGATGTTGAAGCTGAAACTCCAGTACTTTGGCTCCCTGATGGGAAGAGCTGACTCATTTGAAAATAATCTGATGCTGGGAACATTTGAAGGCAAGAGGAGAAGGTGATGACAGAGGAGGAGATGGTTAGATGGCATCATCAACTCAATGGACATAAATTTGGGTAAACTCTGGGAGTTGGTGATGGACAGGGAGGCTTGGAATACTTCAATCCATGGGGTCTCAAAGAGTCAGACACGACTGAGAGACTGAACTGAACTGAACTGAACTAAAGGTAAGGACTGGGGAGCCTGGAAGTCCCGAGGACAATCTGAGTGAGCTAATGTGAGATAGCAACCCAAACTGTGGGATTGCCACAGAGAAAATAAACTTTCTCATAAAAGTCTCTAACATGCAGCCTGGCCTGATCACACAACAAAGGATTGAGTGAATATCAAAGAAGAGCTAGCCAGCTGCACACAGGCCCCTCCTCCCCTCCACCAGAGGCAGAGAGGCAGCCCAGTGACTGCCAGGGCCAGAAAGCAAGGAGCTGCTGCAATCTTGGCCTTGGAGACTGGCATCCTCCACCAAACTGTGACCAGGCTCTCAGTTGCCAACCATGTTTTCTTGGGATTTTCAATGGTTAACATCTATCAGGAGGGTCACAGCCTGAGATCAGCTCCCCAGAGGAGACACTCAGCATACCTGTGATGGTGCTCTCATGGAGCACCCAATAATCTGAGTGGCTGGGCATGGGGAGGTTATTAAAATGCACGGTCCACCAGGGACAATGTGTTGGCCAAACACCTGGTCGCTTGAGCTGCTCAGACCTGGAAGGGCACAAAACTCATGCCCAACTCAGTCTGTGCGCTTGTGGAGTATCCAAGAAACTGAGTAGCGTAGACCTGGGAAGTGCATGAAATGCAGGTCCCACTTTGGACTGTGCCCCTGCAGAGCACCCTGAAGCCTGAGCAGTGTAGACCCAGAAGGCACAGGCCACCTTGAGCTGGGACAAACCCAGTGTGGTCCATACACTCTGAGCACTCCCCACACATGCCAGTGATATTTGTTTGCAATATCCCTCCTTTCCCACAACACAACTGAACAAGTGAGCCTAGGTAAGTGACCATCTTCACCCCCTTGTGTCAGGAAATTGGACACAGAAGAGACCTGCAAAAAGAGGAAGCCAAAATAAAAAAAAGAAGAAGAGGAAGAAGAAGAAGAGAAAGAGGAAGAAGAAGAAGAAGAGAAAACCACTCTGGAAGATAAAGTTGCAAAATTAAAACCCTGTAGTTAACATTGACTAAGCATTGGAGGGGACCTATAGACCTTGAGAAAAAGTACAAGCTGGCAAACGAAACTATCTGAAACTAAACTGACCACACACTGCCCACAACAGCTCCAGAGAAATTCCTAGAAGTATTTTTATTATTATCACTTTTTAAAAAGATTTTTATTAATCCTTTACTTTTCATTTTTGTATCCTATTATTACCTTGCCAAAAAAAAAAAAAATCTAAGTTTTAAAGAAAATCTCATAAACAAATAAATAAATATTATATTTTTGTGACTGATTTTGTTTGATATTTTTGATATTGTTATTTTGAAAGTTTAACCTCTACTCTAGATTTTTAATCTTGGCTTTTTGGTATTTGTTATCAATTTTGTACCTTTAAGAATCTAATCTTCAGTTTCCATTTTCACTTAGGGATGCGACTGTTGGTTCTTTCCCCTTTGACTCTCCCTTTTCTCCCCCAGGTCTCCTCTATCTCCTCCATCCCCCTTCTCTTCTCTATGTAACTCTGTGAATCTCTCTGGGTGTTCCAGACTGGAGAACACGTAGGGAGTTGATTACCGGCTAGGGGGCTCTCTCCTTTTTGACTCTTCTCCTCCTAGTCACCTCTATCTCTTCCTTCTCTCTATCTCTATCTCTCTCCCACCCTCTTTTCTTCTCCATGTAACTATGTGAAACCTCTCTGTGTGTCCCTTGCTATGGATAATTGTTTCACCACTAGTCTAGATGCTTTATCATCTGTGCTCTATGGATGGAGAAGTTTAAAGGCTACTGTAAGAATAAGACTGAAAGCTAGAGGCAGGAGGCTTAACTTCAAAACTTGAGAACTTCAGAGAACCCCCAATTCCAGGGAACATTAATAGACAAAAGCTCACCCCAAACCTCCATAACTACACTGAAACCAGGCTCCACCCAAGAGCCAGTAACTTCCAGAGCAAGACATGCCATGCTAATTCTCCAACAAAGCAGGAACACATTCCTGAGCATTAAGAGATAGGCTACTGAAAGCCATGCCAAACCCAAAGACACCACAAAACTCACTACTGGACACTTCATTGCACTTCGGAGAGAAAGGATCCAGCTCCACCCACCAGAACACAGACACAAATTTGCCCAGGAAAACTTGACAAGTGACTGCTCCAACCCCACCCACAATAAATAGGACTAATGAACTTCCAGTCTACAGAAAGGGAATCCCAAACACAGAAATCCAAACAAAATTGAAAGGCAGAGAAATATTCAGCAAGTGAAGGAACATGGTAAATGTTCACCAAACCGAACAAAAGAGGAGGTGATAAGGAGTCTACTTGAAAAAGAATTCAGGTTAATGATAGTACAGATGATCCAAAATCTTGAAAACAAAATGGAGCTACAGATACATACATTAGAGACAAGAATTGAGAAGATGCAAGAAATGTTTAACAAAGATCTGAAAAAAAAAATAAATAAAGAAGAGTCAATCAATAATGAATAATGCAGTAACCAAAAGCACTCTGGAGGGAATCAACAGTAGAATAACTGAGGCAGAAGATAGAGTAATTGAAAAGGAAGATAGAATGGTGGAAATAAATGAAGCAGAGAGGGGGGAAAAATAATAAAAAAAGTGAGGACAAACTCAGAAACCTCTGGGACATTGTTAAATGCCCCAACATTTGAATCATAAGAGTCCCAGAAGAAGAAGACAAAATGAAAGGGCAGGAGAAAATACTGAGGAGATAGTAGTTGAAAACTTCCCTAAAATGGGGAAGAAATAGCCACCCAAATCCAAGAAATCCAGAGAGTCTCAAACTGATAAACCCAAGGCAAAACACCCCAATAAAAATATTAATCAAACTAATGAAGATCAAACACAAAGAGCAAATATTAAAAGCAGCAAGGGAAAAGCAGCAAATAACACACAAGGGGATCTCCATAAGGATAACAGCTGATCATTTCATAGAAACTCTTCAGGCCAGAAAGGAATGGCAGGGCATACTTAAAATGATGAAAGAGTAAATCCTACAACCCAGATGACTATATCCAGCAAAGATTTTATTCAAATATGAAGGAGAAATTAAAAGCTTTACAGAAAAGCAAAAGCTGAGAGAATTCAGCACCATCAAATCAGCTGTTCAACAAATGCTAAAAGACTCTCTAGACAGGAAATGCAGAAAAGGTGTATAAACTCTAACCCAAACAACAAAGTAAATGGCACTGGATCATACTTATCAATAGTTACCTAAACATAAATGGGTTGAATGCCCCAAACAGAAGACAAAGGATAACTGAATGGATACTAAAACAAGACCCTTATATATGCCATCTACAAGAGACCCACATCAAGCCAAAGAACACATACAGACTCAAAGTGAAGTGCTAGAAAAAGATATTTCATGCAAATTGAGACCAAAAGAAAGCAGGAGTATTAATTCTCATATCAGGTAAAATAGACTTTGAAATACAGACCGTGAAAAGAGACAAAGAAGGACACTATATAACTATCAAAGGATCAATCCAAAAAGAAGATAAAACAATTATAAACATACATACAACCAACATAACAGCATCTAAATATGTAAGGCAAATGCTAACATGTATGAAAGGGGAAATTAACAGTAACACGATAATACTGAGAGACTTTAATATCCCACTCACACCTATTGATAGATCAACCAAACAGAAAATTAGCAAGGAAACAAACAGGTTAAATTATACAATGGACCAGTTAGGCCTAATTGATATCTGTAGGGCATTTCACCCCAAAACAATGGATTTCACCATTTTCTCAAGTGCACATAGAACATTCTCTAGGATAGATCACATCCTGGGCCATAAATCTTGCCTTGGTAAATTCAAAAAATTGGAATTATTTCAAGCATCTTTTTTGATCACAATGGAGTAAGATTAGATGTCAACTAATCTTGTTAAAAATGTTAAAATGTTAAACATGTTAAAAATACAAAGATATGGATGCTAAATGACACGCTTATGAATAACTAACAAATCATGGAAAAAATAAAAAAGGAAATTAAAATACTATGTGCTCCACATAGAAACACATGAAAATAAAAATATGACAACTCAAAACTTATACCAGTGAACCAGTTTTGTTGCTCAGTCATATCCCACTCTTTGAGATCCCATGAATGTAGCCTACCAGGCTCTTCCATCCATGGGATTTTCCAGGCAAGAATACTGGAGTGGGTTACCATTTCCTTCACCAGGAGATCTTCCAGAAATTAAAATACTATGTGCTCCACATAGAAACACATGAAAATAAAAATATGACAACTCAAAACCTATACCAGTGAACCAGTTTTGTTGCTCAGTCGTATCCCACTCTTTGAGATCCCATGAACTGTAGCCTACCAGGCTCTTCCATCCATGGAATTTTTCAGGCAAGAGTATTGGAGAGGGTTGCCATTTCCTTCTCCAGGGGATCCAGTAAAAGTAGTGTTAAGGTAAAAATTCTTAGCAATACAACTTACCTCAAGAAACAAGAGAAAGACCAAATAAACAAACTAAGATTACACCTTAAGTGATTAGAAAAAGAAATGAAGAACCCCAGGGTTAGTAGAAGGAAAGAAATCATAAAAGTTAGGGCAGAAATAAATTAAAAAAACAAACAAACAAACAAAGGAGACTACAGCAAAAATTAATAAAACCGAAAGCTGGTTCTTTGAGAATATAAATTGAATAGACAAACCATTAGCCAGACTCATCAAGAAAAAAACAGAGAAGAATTAAATTAATAAAATTAGAAATGAAAATGGAGAAATCACAATAGACAGCACAGAAATACAAAGAATCATAAGACACTGCTATCAGCAACTACATACAAATAAAATGGACACCTTTAAAGAAATGGACAAATTCTTATAAAAGTATAACCTTCCAAAACTGAACTAGAAAGAAATACAAAAATTTAACAGACCCATTACAAGCATGGAAATTGAAGTTGTAATTGAAAGTCTTTCAACAAACAGAAGCCCAGGACCAGATGGCTTCACATGTGAATTCTACCAAAAATTTAGAGAAGCACTAACACTTATCCTACTCAAACTGTTCCAGAAAATTGCAGAGGAAGGTAAACTGCCAAATGTATTCTATGAGGCCACCATCACCATAATACCAAAACCAGACAAAGATGTCATACAAAAAGAAAACTACAGGACAATATCACTGATGAACATAGATGCAAAAATCCTCAACAAATTCTAGCAAACAAAATCCAACAACATGTTAAAAAGATCCTACATCATGACCAAGTGGGCTTTATCCCAGGGATGCAAGGATTCTTCAATATTTGCAAATCAATCAATGTGATACATCATATTGAAAAGTTGAAAAATAAAAATGATATGATTATCTCAATAGATGCAGAGAAAGCCTTGGACAAAAAGCAATATAGAAGGAATATACCTCAACATAATAAAAGCCATATATGGTAAACCCACAGCAAACATTATCCTCAATGGTGAAAAACTGAAAGCATTTGCCCTAAAGTCAGGAATAAGACAAGGGTGCCTACTTTCACCACTACTATTCAACATAGTTTTGGAAATTTTAGGCACAGCAATCAGAGAATAAAAGGAAATAAAAGGAATCCAGATTGGAAAAGAAGAAATAAAACTCTCACTGATTGCATATGACATGATTCTTGACATAGAAAACTCTAAAGAGACCACCAGAAATTACTAAAGCTAATTAATGAACACAGTAAAGTTGCAGGATATAAAATTTATACACAGAAAGCCTTGGCATTCATATACACTAACAATGAGAAAACAGAAAGAGAAATTAAGGAAACACACCCATTCACCATTGCAACAAAACAAAAGACCTATATATATATATAAAACTATAAAACACTGATGAAAGAAGTCAAAGAGGATTCAAACAGATGGAGAAATATACCATGTTCATGGATTGGAAGAATAAAAATAGTGAAAATGAGTATACTACCCAAAGCAATATAAAGATTTAATGAAATCCCTATCAAGCTAGCAATGGTATTTTTCACAGAATTAGAACAAGAATGTAACAATTCGTATGAAAATGCAAAAAACTTCGAGTAGCCAAAGCAATCTCGAGACAGAAGAATGGAACTGGAGGAATCAATCTGCTTGATTTCAGACTATACTACAAAGCTGCAGTCATCAAGACAATATGGCACTGGCACAAAAACAGAAATACCAAACAATGGAACACAATAGAAAGCCCAGAGATAAATCCAAACACATATGGACACATTATCTTTAACAAAAGACGCAAAAATATACAATGGAGAAAAGATAATCCCTTTAACAAGTAGTGCTGGGAAAACTGGTCAACCACCTGTAAAAGAATAAAATTAGAACACTTTTTAACACCATACACACACACAAAAAAAAACCTCAAAATGGAGTAAAGATCTTAATTTAAGACCAGAAACTGTAAAACTCCTAGAGGAAAACATAGGCAACACTCTCTGAAATAAATCACAGTTAGATCCACTATGACCTACCTTCCAGAATAATGGAAATAAAAGCAAAAATAAACAAGTGGGACATAATTAAACTTAAAAGCTTTTGAAGGAAACTATAAGAAAAGTAAAGATACAGTCTTCAGAATGGGAGAAAATAATAGCAAACAAAACAACTGGCAAAGAATTAATCTCAAAAATATGCAAGCAGCTCATGCAGCTCAATACCAGAAAAATAAATGACTTAATCAAAAAATGTGCCAAAGAACTAAACAGACATTTCTACCAAAGAAGATATGCAGATGGTTAACAAACACATAGAAAGATGTTTAACATCACTCATTATCAGAGAAATGCAAATCAAAACCACAATGAGGTACCATCTCATGCCAGTCAGAATGGCTGCTATCAAAATGTCTACAAAAATTAAGTATTGGAGAGGGTGTGGAGAAAAGGGAACCCTCTTACACTGTTGGTGGGAATACAAACTAGTACAGCCACTATGGAGAACAGTGTGGAGATTCCTTAAAAAGCTGGAAATAGAACTGTCATACAACCCAGCAATCCCAGTGCTGGGCATACACACCAAGGAAACCAGAATTGAAAGAGACATGTGTACCCCAATGTTCATTGCAGCACTGTTTAGAATAGCTAGGACATGGAAGCAACCTTGATGTCCATTGGCAGAAGAATGGATAAGAAAGCTGTGGTACATATATACAATGGAATATTACTCAACTATTAAAAAAAAAGTGCGTTTGAATCAGTTCTAATGAGGTGGATGAAACTGGTGCCTATTATACAGAGTGAAGTAAGTCAGAAAGAAAAACACCAGTACAGTGTATTAATGCATATATATGGAACTTAGAAAGAGGGTAACGATGACCCTATACGTGAGACAGCAACAGAGACACAGACATAAATAACAGACTTTTGGACTCTTGAGAGGAGGCGAGGGTTGGATTATTTGAGAGAATATTATTGAAATCAGTATATTGCTTTATGCAAAATCAATGACCAGTCCAAGCTTGATGCATGAAACAGTGCATTCAAAGCCAGTACACTGGGACAACTGAGAGGGATGGGATGGGGAAGGAGATGGGAAGGGGGTTCAGGATGGGGAACACATGTACATCCGTGGTAGATTCATGTCAATGTGTGGCAAAACCAATACAATGTTGTAATTAGCCTACAATTAAAATAAATAAATTTATATTAAAAATAAAATAATTAATTAAATAAAAATATATCATTGGTATATCTCTGTAATTATCCAAGAGGTAAAGGCATAAGTAATAAGCTTTCATGAATAGGCGGTTGTTTCTTTTAATACTAGTTGAAGAATCCCTGGGCAAATGCCTACTTGACCTTCTTGAAAGCAGCTTGCTTCCAACATTCATAACTGATGTTCAGACATGATCACTTGGCTGCCAATATTCTTAACCATCTGTTATGGTGGCAACATGCCTGCTCATGAAATAATGGGATATTTTAGATTGTACATGCCAGTTAAGTTGACTGGCAATCCTAAATTCCGAGAGCATTTTTTCCTTACAGAAATTGATGCTACATTAGCACTCACATGGATTCTTATCACTAAACCATCTGTTTACCCTTTTGGGGCCTTCATGGAAGGAAATCTTCATAGAAGGAAGATTTCTTGAGAAAAATCGAGGATCTGTTGTAAAATAATTAGATCTTGTTATACCTGGATCTATTTTAAAATTGACTTTATATATATATATGAGTATAAAACTACCAAACCTATGAAAAGCCATAAAACTTACAAGTAATTACTTTCATAAGTAACTGAAAGAAATATCATTGATATATTGTTTTTGGGTCTGTGTGAGTTTTTAAGTGTGTATAAAAATCTGTGTTGCATCCAGGACTTGAACTGGAGGAAGTTCTTGTGTTAAATAAACTTTTGTAGATCTCAGCAACAATGATTGGAATCTGGGTGGTGAAGCTCTATCAACAGGCTGACCCCAGTTGGTTATATCAGAGAACAGGGCATGCTGTGGACATTCATATGAATAATCCAAGAGTTTAATAAACAGCTGCAATTTGTTTCAAGTCCACAGATCCAAAGAACAGTTTCTTTAAATCTGCCAGTCTGTAGCTTTCCAAATGACGGGATGAGAGTAAAAGTCCCTCAGTCACATCTGACTCTTTGCAACCCTGTGGATGGTAGCCCACTAGGCTACCATGGAATTCTCCAGGCAAGAATACTGGAGTGGGTAGCCATTCCCTTCTTCTGAAAATCTTCCTGGTCCATGGATAGAACCTGGGTCTCCCACATCACAGGCAAATTCTTTACTGTCTGAACCACCAGAGAAGTCTTAGCCATCAGTAAAAATAGAGCCAAATTCCTGGAGAGAATTTTTGACTAGTGTATAAGAAAGGCTTTGAGCTCCATCAAATGAATATAAGAATTCTACATAACTTACAGTATGTGTAGACAATTCAGTAATAATGGTTGGATGCTTCAGTATCTCACATTCAACAATTGATAGGATAACATGTATTTGATAAGGTATTTGTATTCAGAATGCATAAACAACTCCTGCAACTTAAATAATAAAGGCAGCTACTCAATTGAAAAATGGGAGAAAAATCTAAATATGCATTTCTTCAAAGAAAACAAACATGCATGACCAATAAATACATGAAAAATGTTAAACATCATTAGACACTGAAATGCAATTAAAACCACAATGAATGCCACATTACATTCTCTAGAATGGCTGTAATAAAAATAAGATAAAAGTGAAAACAAGTAATGGTAAAAATGTGGAGAAACAGAAACTCTTAACACTTCTGGAGAGAAAGTTAAATCACTTACTGACTAAAAAACGATTTGTCATTCTTCAAAATATTCAGCATAAAATTATCATGCTGCTGCTTCTCCTAACTTGCTTCAGTCGAGTCCAACTCTGTGCAACATAGATGGCAGCGCACCAGGCTCCCCCGTCCCTGGGATTCTCCAGGCAAGAACACTGGAGTGGGATGCCATTTCGTTCTCCAATGCATGAAAGTGGAAAGTGAAAGTGAAGTCGTTCAGTCGTGTCTGACTCTTAGCGACCCCATTGATGTCAGCCCACCAGGCTCCTCCATCCATGGGATTTTCCAGGCAAGAGTACTGAAGTGGGGTGCCATTGCCTTCTCCAAAAATTATCATATGATTCAGCAAATTCACTACGAGGTATAGTACTCAAGAGAATTGAGTGTATACATTCATGCAAAACCTTTCACATGAATGTCACTAAAACATTGTTCATAATATCCAAATATCTATTGGCTTATGAATGGATAAATAAAATGTGGCATACTCAAATGATAGAATATTATTTTGAAATTAAACAGAGTATTGATATAGTCAACAGCTTAGATGAATCTTGAGATCATGTTAAATGAAAGAAACTAGTCATGAAAAAATACATATTTTATCATTTCATTTATATGAAATGTCCAGAATGGAAAGTCCATTGAGTTAAAATGTAGATTAATGGTTGTCTTGGAATTGGATAAAAATGGGCAGTGACCACTGCTACAGGCTTCTTTGGGGGTGACAAATGTTCTAAAATTGATTATAGCAATAATTTCATTGCTCTTCAAATATACCGAAAACATTCACTTGTGCCTCTTCACTGGCAGATTTTATTATATGTGAGTTATATATTAACAGAGCTATTTAAAAACTTCTCCAGCTTTAGATATAAATTCCTCTCCTCCAAGGAGAATATTTCACCCAAAGCTCAAGCTTCAATAAAATACCCAGATATCTTCTTGGAAGAAAAATAAGAAAAGTTGAACTAAGAGGAGGAGTGAGGTGCCAACTTAAAGTTTGAGAGGAATACACACAAACACAATATGTGAAGGAGCAAAAGCAAGTTTATTTCAGGATACATAATACTAAAATATTTTCATCTGGATATAATCTCATTCACTTTTATTAACAAAATTGAGTTTACTCCTAATTATAAAAAGAATATTTTTTAAATGTAAGTATATCTACCAGTGATCTCTTATACATATAGCAAAAAGAGTGGAGTTATATCTTGTCTGCTGTACAAATTTCAGTAATTTTCATCATCTACTCTAAGTGTATTTGTCAGCTATCATCTTTTTAAATATAAGCTTATGTTTCAAATATTAATCCAAGTAAATTTTTATTCTAAAAACAGGTGTTTTAATTGCAGGTAGTCAAGCCTACTATGGAAGTCTATTCAGTGAAATTGTGGGTATTGCTCGTTATAATTGATCGGGAAAAGACCACTATTCCAGAGATGTCAGGTTGATGGTTGTAATTCTGAAGAGTAAAGTTGTACTTCTAGTCTACTTTAAGCTTCATCTTAAAAAACAGAATGTTTTGCCCTGATATTAGCCCCAAAATCAATTATATGAAGAAGCAAAAAAGGTTGAGTTTTATATGCATGATGAATTTTTGAAATGATACACAGGAATAATGATTGTGTCTGTGGAGGAGGGTTGGGGTGGTTGATGTGACTTTTAATTGTACATTTCTTTTTACATACATGTATATTTATATATTCAAGTAAAGTAAATTAAGCTAATTGAATTTTGCATTTTTATGATAAGTTCTGTATTCAGTTTTTTTACATGCTGAACCTTAATGGCTACTTCACTGGACTATTTACTTTAAAAACCATTAACAAGTAAATTAATAAAAAGGCATTTAGTCTATGATAGCATGATATCTCAGTGTCTTTTTGAAACCTTTCCCCTTGCTCTTAGCATGGGCAAATGTCTCCAAATTAACTTTTTGTCATGTGTTCTTTTACAGATAATTATTGCAGAATGTAGTTTTTTTAATCTTCAAAATAAAAGGTGAAAATGCATATTCTATATGTCTGTGATAATTTACACTGATTCTGAGTCTACCTTGAAAGTTTGTGTTAATTGTGCTGTTCTATGTGATTTTGATAACAGAAACCAGCTCAAATAATTTTAGAATTTTTGACAATGGTAAGACAAATTTCAAAAGATGTGTATAAGAGACAGTCATTAGACAGTGAAAACTCCAAATTAACTTTTTGTCATGTGTTCTTTTACAGATAATTATTGCAGAATGTAGTTTTTTTAATCTTCAAAATAAAAGGTGAAAATGCATATTCTATATGTCTGTGATAATTTACACTGATTCTGAGTCTACCTTGAAAGTTTGTGTTAATTGTGCTGTTCTATGTGATTTTGATAACAGAAACCAGCTCAAATAATTTTAGAATTTTTGACAATGGTAAGACAAATTTCAAATATATTTTTTAATGCAGCTTATTTGCAAGACTCACTTTTACAGATATTATTTTATTTAAATATTTATGTGTTTATTATATAAAATTTATATAGAACTCATCTTGTTCTAAGAATGAGGACTGATGGTCACATATAATGTATCAAAATTTTTTTTTCTCAAATAATGTTGAAAAAAATTAAACTCATTAAACAACTAGAGAATCTGTTGGCTCATGTGCTCTTGCTCATGGGTGTTAGCCACCAGGCTGCCCTGTCCATGGAATTTACCAGGAAGAGTACTGAAGTGGGTTGCCATTTCCTACTCTAGTGTATCTTGCCGACACAAGGATCATCTCCTGTTCCTCCTGTAAAGTGGGTTTTTACCACTGCACCACCTAGGAAGCCCAAGATTTGTTTCAAGTCTTTAGTCAGTGGTTCAACCATGTTACAGAAAAACTAGTTTGTGACTGCTTCACTGACAGTTGACCTTGTCTTCAGACTGACTTCACTTTTTTCACTAACAACAGATCACAGGGTATTGCTTTTATGTTTATACTATACAAGCAAGAAAATGTATCATTTGCCACAATGCTAACAAAAGCTCTGAGAAACACTCTCATTGGATAATCCATGTAATGAGTATGCATGTATCCAAAAAGGTAGAGTATAGCACTCAGACTTAGCAAACTACACACTTCAAGCTGGCTTATTTTGCTTGTGTATGGTTTCTAGCATTCTAACTCACTTGAACCCCTTCAAGAAGCTGGGAATCTAGGGGAAGAGAAAAGGATTGCAGTGTTGAAACCGCAGTCCATAAGATGCAGTGAATCATTTAATTCTGTAATAAAATTATTAAATACAATGCTGTTACAAACTTTTTCAATAATAAGTGTCAGCTTTTATTATTAATAATACAGCTATTCATGATTTCAAGGAAATTTCTGTAAAGTAAGGGACCAAAGCAATTATGGTGTTTTGTACTTACTATTTCTGTATACCCAAAGACCTCACATTAAGATTCAAAAAACTTGCATTTTTATCACTAAAGTAAAAGGCACCTTCAGCATGACAAGTATAATAAGGAAACATATTGGCCTTAAAACATCTATAATTCAAGGTATTTGTTACTGCCAATGAATAGAGTGCTTTTTATTTGTGAAGAATGCACTTCAGCTCAGTCTCTCAGTTGTTTCTGACTCTTTGCTAACTTATGGACTGCAACACCCCAGGCTTCCCTGTCCATCACCAACCCCGGGAACTTGTTCAAATTCATATTCAGTAGGTCGGTGAGGCCATCCATCCATCTCATCCTCTGTTGTCCCTTTCTCCTCCTTCCTTCAAATTTTCCCAGCATCAGGGTCTTTTCCAAAGAGTCAGTTCTTTGCATCAGGTGGCCAAAGTATTGGAGTTTCAGCCTCAGCATCAGTCCTTCCAATGAATATTCAGGACTGATATGCTTTAGGATTGACTGGTTTGATCTCCTTGAGATCAAAGGACTGAAGTCCAAGGGATTCTTGAGATTCTTCTCCAACACCACAGTTCAAAAGCATCAGTTCTTCAGTGTTCAGCCTTTTTACAGTCCAACTCTCACATCCATACATGATTACTGGAAAAAAAACAAACAAAAAACCTGTAGCTTTGACTAGACAGACCTTTGTCAGCAAAGCAATGACACTACATTTTAATATGCTGTCAAAGTTTGTCATTGGTTTTCTTCCAAGGAGCAAGCATCTTTTAATTTCATGGCTGCAGTAGCCATTTGCAGTGATTTTGGAGCTCCCCAAATTAAAATCTGTCACTGCTTTCATTGTTTCCTCATTTATTTAATGTGAAGTGAGAGGACTGGATGCCATGATCTTTGTTTTTTGAGTGTTGAGATTTAAGGCAGCTTTTTCAGTCTCCTCTTTCACTTTCATCAAAAGGCTCTTTAGTTCGTCTTCACTTTCTGCCATACAGGTGGTGTCATCTGCGTTTCTGAGGTTATTAATATTTCTCCTGGAAATCTTGATTCCAGCTTGTGCTTCCTCTAGCCCAGCATTTCTCATGATGTACTCTACATGTAAGTTAAATAAGCAGGGTAACAATATACAACCATAACGTACTCTTGTTCCAATTTGGAATCAGTCTGTTGTTTCATGTTCAGGTGTAACAGTTGCTTCTTGACCTTCATATGGATTTCTCAGGAGGCGGGAAAGGTGGTCTGATATTCCCATCTCTTGAAGAGATTTCTACACTTTATTGTGATCTACACAGTCAAAGGCTTTGGCATAATCAATGAAGCAAAAGTAGATGTTTTTCTGGTATTCTTTTGCTTTTTAGATAATTCAACAGATGTTCATAGTTTAATATCTGGTTCCTCTGTCTTTTCTAAATCCAGCTTGGACATCTGATATTTCACGGATCACATGCTGTTAAAGCCTGACTTGGAGAATTTTGAGCATTACTTTGCTAGCATGTGATATAAGTGCATTTTGAGGTAGTTTGAACGTTCTTTATCATTGCCTCTCTTTGGGAATGAAATGAAATCTGACCTTTTCCAGTCCTGTGGCCACCACTGAGTTTTCCAAATTTGCTGGCATATTAAGTGTAGCACTTTCACAGCATTATCTTTTAGGATTTGAATGAGCTCAACTGGAATTCCATCACCTCCACTAGCTTTGTTCGTAGTGATGCTTCCTAAGGCCGACTTGACCTCACATTCCATTACGTATGGCTCTGGGAGAGTGATCACAACATTGTGGTTATGTGAATCATGAAGACTTTTTTGAATAGTTATTCTGTGTATTCTGGCCACTTCTTAATATCATCTTCTTCTGTTAGGTCCATAACATTTCTATCCTTTATTGTGCCCATCTTTGTATGAAATATTTCCTTGGTATCTCTAATATCCTTGAAGAGATCTTTAGTTTTTCCCATTCTACTTGTATCCCCTATTTCTTTGCACTGATCACTGAAGAAGGCTTTACTCTCCTTACCATTCTTTTGAACTCTTCATTCAAATAGGTGTATCTTTCCTTTTTTCCTTTGCCATTAGGTTCTTTTCTTTTCTCAGCTCTTTGTAAAGCCTCCTCAGATAACCATTTTACCGTTTTACATTTTTTTCTTTGTGATGGTCTTGTTCACTGCCTCCTGTACAATGTCACAAACCTCATCCATAGTTATTTAGGTACTCAGTCTATCAAATTTAACCCACAAACCTATGGACATCTTATCTTCGACAAAGGAGGCAAGAATATACAATGGAGTAAAGACAATCTCTTTAACAAGTAGTGCTGGGAAAACTGGTCAACTCTTGTAAGAGAATGAAACTAGACCACTTTCTAATGACATACACAAAAATAAACTCAAAATGGATTAAAGATCTAAACGTAAGACCAGAAACTATCAAACTTCTAGAGAAGAACATAGGAAAAACACTGTCCGACATAAATCACAGCAGGATCCTCTATGATCCTCCTCTCAGTATACTGGAAATAAAAGCAAAAATAAACAAATGGGATCTAATTAAAATTAAAAGCTTCTGCACAACAAAGGAAACTATAAGTAAGGTGAAAAGACAGCCTTCTGAATGGGAGAAAACAATAGCAAATGAAGAAACTGACAAACAACTCATCTCAAAAATATACACGCAGCATATGCAGCTCAACTTCAGAAAAACAAACAATCCAATCAAAAAATGGGCCAAAGAACTACATAGGCATTTCTCCAAAGAAGACATACGGATGGCTAACAAACACATGAAAAGATGCTCAACATCACTCATTATCAGAGGAATGCAAATAAAGACCTCAATGAGGTACCATTTCACACCAGTCAGAA
>SJYC01112881.1:0-13880 GCA_006408675.1 Madoqua kirkii
ATTTTACCTGCAAGGTATCTTTTTATTCCTATGATTATATCATTTCTTCCTATGATAATTATATATAATATGTGTAAAGTAATTATATATATATTTTACACAATAGTCAGACTTAATATGTATAAAAATGTCCAGATACACAAAAATTATGTACCACTGCAAATCTATAAGCTAGTAATTTTAAAACTTGTTTCAGAAAAAAACATAGTAGTAATACAAAAGTTACCTATCGTAAGATAAGGCTTTGAATTTTGCCATCTCACGGCTTCCTGCTGAGTCCTGGATTTGTTGGAAGTCCTTACACCTGTGGGAAGATAGTCAAGATTGGGGGAAACCATGACCAGGTCTGAATTAAAGACAACTGCCCAACTAAGTGGGCAGAATCAGAAGGCATAAAGGCGTAGGACTGCTGTATCAGGGCCACAGAATAGTACTAAATGCTCAGTGGCAGAAGGTGCCCTGAGGGCCTCATGAATCAATGACCTAGGTTTATGTGTCTAAGAGGAGGAGCTAGGAATCGGAATAGTATATATTACTGCTTTCTAGAAGCCGAAGCTCTCTAGCATCCTAGCAAGTCATCCAGGGTCAGCTGGAGGAGTTGACAGACACACACTAACAAACAGTAAGCACTGGGAGACATGAGCTATCCACAGACACCATGTGCTCTCTCTCCCTAAAGCCTGAAAGGTCCCACTTCATGGAAGAGAGCAAGAGTTTCAGACATGGGGCCCAGGACAAATAGTGAATGAATGGTAGCCCTGGTGAGACAGTCTCTAGACGTGCAACTGCAAAGCCTTTGCTCTCTTTACTCCTTTGCTCTTTCTGCCTCTCATCATTTGAGGGCTAAAAAACATATAAACAGAAATAGCAGGGGGCCCTACAGTGGGAGCCCAGGAGGTGGTGGCATCAAGGCTGAAAGAGGTTGACACCAACTGGAGATGCCAGGACATCGAGAAGCAAGATGGCTCACAGGTGGGGCACCAAAACACTTACCCCTGGATATGTAGCCTGCAATTCTGCATTATGACTTTTCTGGATAGTTTATTACCAAGCCTTTTAGTGACTGAGTATTTCACCGAATGGATTTGATCCATATTACAGGGAGAGTGCCCCCTCCATGTTTTCAGCAGACCACTAAGAAAATATACATCTTGGTCATATATACACATACAGAGGAAATATGAATGAATGAGGTATGTAAATACTGATATTTCTTGTATGTTCGCTTAAAATCCTGAACCTGTCCACAACAGGATTCTTGAAATTGCAACTTAGCAGGGCTTTTTCAGGCAACATTCTCATGACATAAAAATTTAGTGCCCTTTAGACTTTAAATGTCAAGTTAGAAGAGATTAAGACATTTAATAGACTTAGCAGTTTTATTGCTACAGATAAAAGTGTTAGTTTTGCTTCATTTCTTGGCATGTTTATTGAATCAAATATTTGACTTCTGCTGTCAAGTGTATATGAATTCAGAGTTTGAATTCATTAAGAAATTAAAATTAACCCAGAAAGGTCCAAGTAATTTCATTCTTGTGACAGTTCACAACTACCCACCATTTTCCGAGGCAATGCTCTTGGAACCCTCTTTAAAACACATTATCTTAAACCTTCCAGTTATGAATTCCTACAGAATTACTTAATGTATTGAAGTGAAAGGTTTTCTTTTCAAAATATACAGTCTCTTTGCCCACAACACTATCAGCACAAAAGGTCATTTATTAAAGCTGTAATATCCCACCCACTTAGTGAAAATAAATAAATACAATAAAACAGACCATAACACCCCAGCCTATCAACCAAATGAATTAAAAATTGGGTAACTCACCTGACTGTGGCTCTAGAAATGTTAAATGTATTTGGAAGCTAAACACGAAGCATGGGCTCAGGCAAATGGGGCCCCTCCCAGGAGGCATATAGCCTCCGAGGAGACGGGTGACAGATGTGCCTGTGTACCAAAATAAAATAAAGATCTGGCTGACCAAGCTGAGAAGGAATCTAAACACAACAGAAACTCACGTTAGCACATGTTGGTGCCAAATGTATTCTGAAATCTTTGTGAGTAAAGCATTTTGATGAACTGAGGCTGTAAGTCATGGACTTGAAACAAAAACCTTCTAAGCACCTACCCCTGCCTGCCAGCCACAAATGTTCCCCAATTTTGCCATAACACAGGCTAACATTGTACTGTGGCAAGAGATTTGAGGTTCTGCTGTTATTATGTTTTTAATGAATGGTAGGAATCAAAACAAAGCTTTGAATCAGCACAGAATACATGCTGAACACATCTCTGGAAGAGTGAAGCCAGGTCTCAGAAAAGACCAATGTGTCTACAGAAGATGAAGAAAGGTGTTGTGGAGAAAGGAAACATGTTTGTGAGCAAAAATAAGATTACAACTCTTGTTATTAACTCTGGCCAAGCCTAAACAAACATTTTTTTTTCTTCCAGTTATTATTGAGTCATATGGCCACCGGCAGGAACTGTTATCACTTCATTTTCTGCAGAATGTTTCAGAAACTTGAAACCTCCCACACTTTCCCCCATGTGAATACTTCGGATTTTTAAACAACCATGAAATGTTTGCTTCCAAAATTGAATACATTTGATGGCCTGGTAGTACAGCTGATCCCTCACAAACTGTTTAGCAGGGGAAATGAGGCAGCAGAGAAGGTACCTAGAAAGTTACTAGACCAAAGGGCACAATGGTTTAAAAGTTATTCTGGGACAGCTACATGGAACAGCAGTTTAATTATGAGCATTAGAACTGTCTTTACTGTGCCTTGGCCTCTGTTTTGCTGTTCAGTTACACAAAACAGAGAACATTTGCAAGAGCACAGCCTGGAACACTGAATATAAAGAAGTAAAATAAATTTGTTGTAATTTTCCTCGCATTACTGACCTCCATGAAGCACCTGCTCATCTGTACAGAAACATGAAATAAAAGATGGCAAGTAAGTTAAATGCCAAATATTTTGCCTATGTCCTATGAACATTAAAAAAAAAAAAAACTGTCTAGAATCTCAAAGGCCAGTGTGGGCTGCTGCTGCTAAGTTGCTTCAGTATGGGCTACAAACCTTGGTAATAAAAAATAAATAAATAAATCTTTGATTTTTCTACAGCTGTTTTAAAAATAAAGTGCCTATTTGGAGTGTTTTTCTCTAAACATCATCTCTCCCCAAACAAAACAAACTACAATGCTTAATATCATCTTTGAACTAGAGATAACTTTAAGGAAATCTCTGATACCAACAAATCCAAACTGACCTCTCAGAAGTCAACACAGCAGAACACAGGTTCCTCACCCTCATAGCTTGTAACCCCCAAACCCTTTTCATTTTGCTATCATAACATCATATTCTATTTCAACCAGTTTGAAAGGCATCCTGCCTTTTGCCACTGACCTGGCTGAAGAAACCACTTTGTCCCAAAGGGGTTTCCCCTCACGTTGGTCTGCCCTTTCCTGAGCTCAGGGCTAGGTCTTAAATTTTCACAGAGGTGGTCGTTTCTGCTTAGAAGGTCAAGTGTTGAATTTTGCCGAAAAGGAACCTGAAATGTGAAACACCAGGTTTCACAGCTCCAGCCAAGTTAAGTATGTGTGCTTTATAACAGATGCTAGCCAGAAATGCAAAGGATTTCTGTAAAGTTTTAATCCTGTTATCAATCCCTTGAGACACACCCCCTTACCCCTGATCTCTCCCCTGGCTATAGTTCTACATTTTTATGGCATGTTTTATAAAAGAAAAACACTAGTAAAGATACCCTAGTTTCTGGTTTAGAAGTCCCAAGAGATGACACCGAGGTGTAGACTTAGATGGTTTTCTAATTAAAAAGTCAGATGGTCTGTTTCTCTGAGAAAAATTTCAGTTCCCAGTATGTGCCTGTGGGTGTTTTGCTCATGGCCTCTTGGCCCAAAGCCACTTAAGATCTGCCTCAACAAGCCCCTTCCTGAAGTTGGGTCTCTCAAATGGAGAGTTAGGATATCAAAAAGATTTTATACCTTAAATATATACTGTTTTATCATAATTTTAAAAATATATTTTAAAAGAACTTGGAGATCTGAAGAATATAAGCACAGTTTTGAAAGGAAACTCATTATATAGAAAAGGCAACTTGAAAAATTTTAACAGAATCAAATACACTGAACTGTTTTAGCTATTGATGAAAACACCAATCACAGTCCCTTCTGATAATTTTTTTTTTTAGGGTTAGGGTGGGTGAATTGAAAGAGCACCATTGACATGTATACACTGCTTTGTGTAAAATAGCTAGCTAGCAGGGAGGACTGGGGTGGTGGGAGAGAGGCTTAAAAGGGAGGGGGTATATGTATACTTACAGCTGATTCATGTTGCTGTACAGTGGAAACTAACACAACACTGGAAAGCAATTATCCTCCAATTAAAAAGGTATAATATAACTCCTTTATGAACCTCAAGCAAATTGCCATCAACATTTTTCTACAGTGCCTATTCCCTTCTTTCAGCATTTGGTTCTTGCTTTATAATTTCAGCTGTAGAAGCTTTGTTTGAATCTTGAATCACATGTTACCACAGCTCATGGTTTGTAGAATATCTGTTTATAATGAGAAACCATGCATCTTACAAAAAATGCATATTTTATTAATTTCTTTCAAGCCTGTTGATCAACAAACCCTTATACCGAGAAGACAGCAATTGTATTCAGACTCCAGAGTAACTATTTTCAGCTCATCTGGAGCTGTGGCGTAGACCACAGTCAGAACCCATTAAAGAGCCTGAGACGCAGACTGCTACAATTCACTCCCTTATGTTCTTCATCTAGAAATTATCTTCTGTGGTGGCTTTCTCTAAATCAAACTGCATGGAAGTCTAGGACTTGGGTATACAAAAGCTTCACCAGATCTTTGGTCTAGATTATGGTGATAATAGTAACAGCTGCAACAACTAAATGTGTTAGTCACTCGGTCAAGTCCGACTCTTTGCAATCCCATGGACTATAGCCTGTCAGGCTCCTCCATCTATGGAATTCTCCAGGCAAGAATACTGGAGTTGGTAGCCATTCCCTTCTTCAGGGGATCTTCCTGACCCAGGGATCGAAACTCTGGTCTGCCGTACTGCAGGAGGATTCTTTACCATCTGAGCCACCAGGAAAACCCACAAGAGCTAAATAAGTCAGTACAAAAAAAAAGTCAGTATAATAAAGAGTACATTGAAATCATTTATAGAGGTAATTTATGCATGTGGTACATAAATAAATATGGAACATTTTTATTTTGTGTTTTGGGGCTACATCTATAAAATCCACTAATATAACCCTTGCCAGGTAATTCATAAATTACTTAAAATATAAATGCAATGAAATTTACACCACCATAAGATACCACTCTGATAAAGGCTTATTTCCATCAGAATGGCCATCAGTTAGACCACGAGTAAACTTAACAAGTGAGGAGTGGGCATTTAGGTGATCCCATTCTGTTTTTAGTGGCTTCCCTAGTGGCTCAAATGGTCAAGCATCCACCTGCAATGCAGGAGACCTGGGTTTGATCCCTGAGTTGGGAAGATCCCCTGGAGAAGGAAATGGCAACCCACTCCAGTATTCTTGCCAGGAGAATTCCATGGACAGAGGAGTCTGGTGGGCTACAGTCCATGGGGTCTCAAAGAATCAGACATGACTGAGCAACTAATACACACATTCTGTTTTTAAATAGAAAAGCAGCTTGGTTTCATAGTTGGCAGAACCCATTAATTATGTAACTCTAAAGTGGTCCTTGATTGAACACTCTATAAACAATGTAGTAAAACTAATAAGTGAACTCTTTATAGTTAGTGTAACATACATAGCTTTCTTTCAGGGCTATACAACTGCCTTGAATTATCTACCAGCAATTATCTGTCTTCCATTAAACTGCCACCATCTATAAGCATTTTTTTAAATTTATAATACTGTATTGATTTGCCATACATCAACATGAATCCGCCACAGGTGTACACGTGTTCCCAATCCTGAACCCCGCTCCCACCTCCCTCCCCATACCATCTCTCTGGTCATCCCAGTGCACCAGCCCCAAGCATCCTGTATCCTGCATCGAACCAAGACTGAAATCCGTTTCTTATATGATATTATACATGTTTCAATGCCATTCTCCCAAATCATCCCACCCTCGCCCTCTCCCACAGAGTCCAAAAGACTATTCTATACATCTGTGTCTTTTTTGCTGTCTTGCATACAAGGTTATCGTTACCATCTTTCTAAATTCCATATATATGCATTAGTGTACTGTATTTTGAGTGGGGATGTTCTGTGCCAGACTTTGCAAGTCAAAATTCTAAAATCACTTCAGGGAATCAACTCAAATCAGAAAACTGAGATAAGTATCTCCGAGTGTCAAGAGCAGCCGTCTTTTTAAGAATTGATGAGAGTGGCTGCATTGTCCATGGTTACGGAATAAAAGCAGGCTATCTCTTCCAGTTCTACAACCAACACACATTAGATTTAGAAGTCTTAGGGACACCAGAAGACTGCCGGCATCCTATGTAAAAGGGGAAGATATATTAGCTGAAGAGCTAAATGTCCTATTTCAGACTGTGTGAACATTCTGAAGATCCTATTGTATAATCATAGCCTAAACCTCTTGAAATTCTGGCATTAGCCTTTGACTGTGTGGATCACAATAAACTGTGGAAAATTCTGAAAGAGATGGGAATACCAGACCACCTGACCTGCCTCTTGAGAAATCTGTATGCAGGTCAGGAAGCAACAGTTAGAACTGGACATGGAACAACAGACTGGTTCCAAATAGGAAAAGGAGTATGTCAAGGCTGTATATTGTCACCCTGCTGATTTAACTTATATGCAGAGTACATCATGAGAAATGCTGAACTGGAAGAAAAACAAGCTGGAATGAAGATTGCCTAGAGAAATATCAATAACCTTAGATATGCAGACGACGCCACCCTTATGGCAGAAAGTGAAGAGGAACTAAAAAGCCTCTTGATGAAAGTGAAAGTGGAGAGTGAAAAAGTTGGCTTAAAGCTCAACATTCAGAAAACTAAGATCATGGCATCTGGTCCCATCACTCCATGGGAAATAGATGGGGAAACAGTGTCAGACTTTATTTTTGGGGGCTCCAAAATCACTGCCGATGGTGACTGCAGCCATGAAACTAAAAGGTGCTTACTCCTTGGAAGAAAAGTTATGACCAACCTAGATAGCATATTCAAAAGCAGAGACATTACTTTGCTGACTAAGGTCCATCTAGTCAAGGCTATGGTTTTTCCTGTGGTCATGTATGGATGTGAGAGTTGGACTGTGAAGAAGGCTGAGTGCCGAAGAATTGATGCTTTTGAACTGTGGTGTTGGAGAAGACTCTGGAGAGTCCCTTGGACTGCAAGGAGATCCAACCAGTCCATTCTGAAGGAGATCCAGTAGTCGTGTATGGATGTGAGGGTTGGATTGTGAAGAAGGCTAAGCACCGAAGAATTGGTGCTTTTGAACTGTGGTGTTGGAGAAGACTCTTGAGAGTCCCTTGGACTGCAAGGAGATCCAACCAGTCCATTCTGAAGGAGATCAGCCCTGAGATTTCTTTGGAAGGAATGATGCTAAAGCTGAAACTCTAGTATTTTGGCCACCTCATGCGAAGAGTTGACTCATTGGAAAAGACTCTGATGCTGGGAGGGATTGGGGGCAGGAGAAGAAGGGGACGACAGAGGATGCGATGGCTGGATGGCATCACTGACTCGATGGACATGAGTCTGAGTGAACTCCAGGAGTTGGTGATGGACAGGGAGGCCTGGCGTGCTGGGATTCATGGGGTCGCAAAGAGTCAGACACGACTGAGTGACTGAACTGAAGGCAGAATATCTACTAGTGAGGAAAATTTTCCCAGTGGGGATTATGCAATCTCTTTTCAGCTAGAGTATTCATAGCAAAAAATCTATGTGTCTATTTTGCTACTTATTTGAAGCCATTGGTTGATTCTGCTGTGCTCTCCTTATACTGGATCCTCTCTCTAGATGAGTGCCATTAAAACTGTTTTATCTGTCTTTAATTGGACTGATATTACCAATATCCCTATCAGTTAACATCCATGTGAGGTATTATACTACGCCAGGCATTTCACATGTATTGATCCACTTAGTTTTCATTACAACTTTGGAGGTGGGTGTTATCATTTTACAAATGAGTAAATGAAGGACTTGAAGTTAAGCAGCTACAACTAAAGGAACCAGGACCTAAATTCCAAAGCTACAACAATATGTCATCATGCCTGGTTAAGTGAAAGTTTCAAGAGCTCGAAATACAGTAGGAGTGGAGAATAGGAAACCAGATTTGAAGGCATAACAGAGATAAAAGAGGATTCAACTTTCCAGGCTCTGTTGGCCCCGTCTCTGTAGTCTAACTGCTGTGCTGTCCCACTGTCTCCAGTTCTGAAGGACCATGAATCTTTCAATTGCTCAGTTGATGAAAATGCTGAGTCCATCAGACATCTGACCTAATAAATGTCCTTGATGACACCATGTTGCCACCAGGATTTCTCGTGAATGGCAGAAGCAGTCTGAACCACAATGAAGAAAAACACCAAAAATTATGTAGTCGGTTTTGTAATGATTTTGAAGAATGTTGCTTCATCCCTAAATAAGTCATCTAACTCATGGCAGGCACTCAACAAAGCCTTATTGAAAACACACAACTCTGATCTCGCCCTTGGAGAAACCGCTTCCTGTCAGGGGCCCAAACACCATCCCGTACGTCAACAGCGGAGCCGTGCACGGAGGTTGAACTGTTACCAGGTTGGTCCTGACCACTGTGGGACTATGATATGGTTCAAATCCTGACTTAACTAACTGACATGCTAAACCACCAAGTGGGATTTTATAATCTGATTTGCTGCTCATCATTTAGGCAGCTGTTTTAACCAAACTGTGCTAACTTGTTTTAGGACATACATAAAATCCAGCATTCCTCTACCCAGGCTAGAAACATAATAGCATTTGCCAGGGAATAAAAAAGCTGAGATGGCTCCCATTAAAACCTGTGACACGAAATTAAGCTAACTACGAGATGCAAATTTAAGGCCTAAACTACCTAATAATTCTTATTAATCTTACACTGAAAATTGAAGCTAACAACGGACAAGAGTTACTTTGTGTAAATTCTCTTCAAATTAATGCTACTTCCTTTATAGTAAAAAGAAATGTTAATATAAAGTAGGTCTTTATTCTTCATATACCCTCCAAATCATAGCTTCGCAACACTTATAGCTCCAAGATAGCCAAAGTCCTGTAATGCCCTTGGTAATTTGAGATCTGTAGTACACTTTTGACACAGCCTCCTTTATTTTCCCTTTAAATGCTGTCAAAACACATGAATGTTATCACTCCATATTACTTATGTTTGGATGCCTGGTGCTCCCAAACTGAACTGAATCATTTTTGGTATCAAGTTACAGAAACAAATATTGTACCAAAAATAGAAAAGCAAAACAAACTTTACAAAAGTCCAGTTACATAAAACTAGGAACTAACAATGAATATGAAACAAGATGTTGGCTAAAATTTAAAGTGAGGTGATACTAACAGAATAAATGCAGCATGTATTTTTTTAAAAAGACTATCACTAAATGATTGCTAACCTAGAAATGTCAGCACCATTTTTAAAATGTGTATATTTGTTTCAAGGTAATACCTGGATGAAATTAGATTCTAATTTCACACACTAAACAGGTACTCTTCTAAAGTTAGAGGGGGGAAAAAACCAGTCAAGAAACTACTCAAGTAGTCAAGGTGGGAAAAGCGAAGGAAGAGAGGGACTGAATGAAGACAGGGAGTGCTCAGGAAGTTGTTGAGGTGGTAGAATCAAGTAGAAAGTCACTCACTCAGTCGTGTCCAAAACTTTGTGACCCCGTGGACTACCGTCCATGAAATTCTCCAGGCCAGAATAGCATTCCCTTCTTCAGGGGATCTTCCCAACCCAGGGATTGAACCCAGCTCTCCTGCATTGCAGGCGGATTCTTTACCAACTGAGCCACAAGGGAAGCTCAAATCAAGAAGAATCAGGGACCAAATGAATATGGAAAATAAGGATAACAGAGGAGTCGGATGATTTCCAGGCCAAAATGAGTCAGGAGGTGATGCCAGTCTCTAAAATAGGACATAGTAGGTGGCAGAGCTTATTTAAAAGAAGAATTAGAAGTCATTTTAAATGTTTAAAATTTGAAGTACGTCAATACAAGTAGAAATGTTGGGTCAGGGATTAGGGTAATGAAGTCACTGAGAGGGAAGATACAATAAAGAAAAGGTCATAACAGACAAATAACACCTTGAGGAGAAGGGCCCAGGACTCAGGAATACTGGGGTAGCCTGGAAAGAAGGTTTGTCTTTTTCATGAGAAAATACAAGTTGAGTAGGTACAGTATATAAAAACATACACATGGAAAGAAAGGTAAGGAATTTAATTATCTGTCCTAAAGGGAAGATATTGTCATCTGAAGAGTCAAGATTAGGAATAGCTTCTGTAAAAGATGAGAAAGAGCTTAGAGACTAAGCAGTAACAGGGTCTTCCATCTGGGCTGAGGAATTCGCTAGGATTGGGAGGTCTGCCACATGGCTTGTGATTTCCTCAGCCTTAGACTGAGTCAGGTTTGGAGGATTCTGAAGCATTAGAAGATGAAGCTAAGTTCCAGCCTATCCCGCTGAGCCTGTCGTTCAGTCACAGAAAGACTAACAGCCGTTATGCAACCTCCTCAGAATGCTGCCTCATGGAGTTTCCACTTATATATACATACACCTCTCTGATCTGATGCTGAGTTTAAGTGAACATTGTCACTATCAACATGAAAAAGATGGCATAATTTTTCCAGTATTACAACCAAAACCACATACATGTTCAGCCTGCTGTAAAAATAAACTTAAGCTCACATAAAACAGTCAACTTTTGAAAAGGAACTGGCCAAAGAGACTGCATATTTGTTCATATGAATTTGTTGTTCAGTCGCTAAGTCGTGTCTGACTCTTTGTAACCCCATGGACTGCAGCACTCCAGGATTTCCTGTCCTCCACTATCTCCCGGAGTTTGCTCAAAATCATGTCAATCGAATCAGTGATGCTATCTAACCATCTCATCCTCTGCCATGTATATTTCAAATACATATGAAATATACATTTATTGAAATGATCTATTCTCTTTCCTTTACATCAGTGCTCCTTAAAGAAATGCTGGTCTCCAATTTATCACCCATATAAATAATACAAATTGATGTTAAAAAAAATTCTAAGTACCATCACATGAACAATTCTAAAAAATGTTGAAACCTGTGAACAGATTTCTGGGGGAGAACATATGCCAAATTTTACCTCAAAGGAATATTTTAAAATTCATTTTCTTAAAACAATTTTTCAAAAGAAAAGCTTAATTCTTTTTGTTTTAGCTGCTTAATTTAGCCCCTTAATTCTGTTTGTTTTAACCGGCACTACTCAAGACTTAGAAAGCTTAGAAGACAAGAGCAGAAGCTAAAACTATGATTGTACAACACAAAAGATTAGAAAGCCAACATTTTTATGCAACTTTGTACTCATTTCAATCCATCTAAAAGTTAGAAACTTTATACTTAGACTGGACAATCTATTCATAAATAACCAGCTGTGATCATTTCAAAACTCTTTTCCATTGTGAAGGTTTTAGACCTTCATCTTAAAAAATAAAATGACCACATAATTCTTTCTCTTTTTTCCTAAGCTTCTTAATAAATACACATGCTCATTGCCTATCATGGGCAAAGGTTCCAAAGACAGTTCACAAAAGATGAAGCACAGCTGGTAAACAAAGGAGTAGAAGAGGGAGCCCCCTCAGTAATAGATGAATATAATGGGAAACAGATGAAATATTCTTAAAAACATAATTGTTTTAAAATAGAACACGTAGTTCTGGCAAGTTGTAGCACAAGGCTAATACTATTTTGCCAGTAGCACAATAATACACACAAGTCCTTTGGAAAGACATTTGGCAATATGAATTTTGGCTAAAAAAACATTCTTTGATATAGTAATTCTACTACTCAATCTAAGAAAATAGTTCAAAATATTAGTACATTTATAATAATAATCACAAAAATATTTTCTTGTAAAATAACTTTAGGGTATTTTTTCCTGATTATAATACTAAGATAATGTTATTCATGCAAAATTTAAAAATTTCAAAAAAGTACAAAGGAGGAACATTTTATATAGCTACATTCATTCAGATATTTCCTGACTACCTACTTATATAGGGCTTCCCTGATAGCTCACTTGGTAAAGAATCTGCCTGCAATGCAGGAGACCCTGGGTTGATACCTGGGTCAGGCAGATCCACTGGAGAAGGGTTAGGCTATCCACTCCAGTATTCTTGGGCTTCCTTGGTGGCTCAGCTGGTTAAAAAAAAAAAAATACACCTGCAATGTGAGAGACCTGGGTTTGACCCCTGGGTTGGGTAGATCCATCCCCTGGAGAAGGGAAAGGCTACCCACTCCAGTATTCTGACCTGGAAAATTCCATGGAATATATGGTCCATGGGGGGTGGTGGGGGTGGGTGTCGCAAAGACTTGGACACGACTGAGTGACTTTCACTTTGACTAAACACTGAGGACTGAGAAGTGGGTGGGACAATCCTTTCCATCAGAAACAAACCATGCTGGCTTATGGTTGATTGACTAATACTTCTAGGGATGCTATTGATTTTTTTTCATGACAATTCTTTTTTTGTTTAAGAGCCTTGTTGACCAAAAAAAAAAAACCAAAAACAAAACAAAAACTCTCCCCAAATGCAGGAAAACCTTAAGTGCTCAAATTTATATTTAGATATGGTAAAAAAAAAAAATAGAATTTTACCTGCAAGGTATCTTTTTATTCCTATGATTATATCATTTCTTCCTATGATAATTATATATAATATGTGTAAAGTAATTATATATATATTTTACACAATAGTCAGACTTTAATATGTATAAAAATGTCCAGATACACAAAAATTATGTACCACTGCAAATCTATAAGCTAGTAATTTTAAAACTTGTTTCAGAAAAAAACATAGTAGTAATACAAAAGTTACCTATCGTAAGATAAGGCTTTGAATTTTGCCATCTCACGGCTTCCTGCTGAGTCCTGGATTTGTTGGAAGTCCTTACACCTGTGGGAAGATAGTCAAGATTGGGGGAAACCATGACCAGGTCTGAATTAAAGACAACTGCCCAACTAAGTGGGCAGAATCAGAAGGCATAAAGGCGTAGGACTGCTGTATCAGGGCCACAGAATAGTACTAAATGCTCAGTGGCAGAAGGTGCCCTGAGGGCCTCATGAATCAATGACCTAGGTTTATGTGTCTAAGAGGAGGAGCTAGGAATCGGAATAGTATATATTACTGCTTTCTAGAAGCCAAAGCTCTCTAGCATCCTAGCAAGTCATCCAGGGTCAGCTGGAGGAGTTGACAGACACACACTAACAAACAGTAAGCACTGGGAGACATGAGCTATCCACAGACACCATGTGCTCTCTCTCCCTAAAGCCTGAAAGGTCCCACTTCATGGAAGAGAGCAAGAGTTTCAGACATGGGGCCCAGGACAAATAGTGAATGAATGGTAGCCCTGGTGAGACAGTCTCTAGACGTGCAACTGCAAAGCCTTTGCTCTCTTTACTCCTTTGCTCTTTCTGCCTCTCATCATTTGAGGGCTAAAAAACATATAAACAGAAATAGCAGGGGGCCCTACAGTGGGAGCCCAGGAGGTGGTGGCATCAAGGCTGAAAGAGGTTGACACCAACTGGAGATGCCAGGACATCGAGAAGCAAGATGGCTCACAGGTGGGGCACCAAAACACTTACCCCTGGATATGTAGCCTGCAATTCTGCATTATGACTTTTCTGGATAGTTT